>APFE031007267.1:1420-20730 GCA_000404065.3 Pinus taeda
GAAAGCATCAGTTGTGGCTAGCCAAGGTCTTCCTAAAATAAGAGGATGTCCTCCTAGATTACTCTTGGGAGTTAAAATCATGAAGTCCACTAGATATTCCCAAGAGTCTAGGGAGACAGGGATGTCTTCTAATACACCATCTGGTTTAATGATTGAGCGATCTGCCAATTGCAACAAAGTAGGTGTAAAGAGAAGATTGGGAAGTTTGAGCTGATCCATAGTCTGCCTACTCATAATGTTAATAGCAGCCCCTAAGTCAATCAAAGTATTTGGTATTTCTACCTCGTTGATATGTGTTTTGACAGCTGGACTACCACGGTCTACATACTTCTGCATGGTAACTTTTCCCATCATAATGTCCGCAATTTTCCCCACCAGGTGGATCCTTGTGGTATCTCTTGGTTTCCTTCCTGGTCTTTTAAGGCTCAACTCCTTTATTGTTTTCGCTAAGATTGGAATTTCCTTAATGGCTTGTAACAAGGGAATCTTGATACAAACATTTTTCAATTCATCTAGGAAATTATAGTCAGGCAACCAAATTTGTTTTTCCACTCCTTTGTCAATTTGTAATCTTTCTGCAAAAGGAGGTGTGGATAGAGATGTAGGTTGCCCAACTATAGGAGTTGTGGGGGGTACTTCTTTTTCTTTTCCTTTCTGAATATTTGGGTTTTGAAGAGATACTTCAGAACCTTTATTGGCTACAAGAGAATCTTCCTTAGAAATGTTTTGTTTTTGTACATCTATGGAAGGTTTATCTAGAGCTCTGCCTGATCTAAGTTGTACATCATTAAGAGGAGCGATCATATAGGCAGGAAATTGAAATGGTAGACCTTCCATCATGAAAGCATTTTGAGGATTTTGAGGATTTTTATTATTGGGGTTCAACAATGGTTGAGAAGGAAGTTGATTTGATTTTTGTTGAAGCAAGAGTTGTGAATTTGAATTTTGTTGAGAGGATTGTTGTTGTTGTGCAAATGACAATGATAATTGAGGATTTTGATTTGGAAATTGTGGGACTTGCTGATTTTGAAAAGATGGAGGATATTGGTAAAATTGAGCAAATCTCCCATAGGGATTCTGCATACCTTGCATCCATGCTTGAAAAGCATTTTTAGGCTGGGACCAAGGTTGTTGCCAAGGATTCCAATTTGGTGGAGGTTGAAAATTCATAGGGTTGTTAAACCCTTGATTTTGTTGCGCCTGCCAAGGTCTCCTTGCAACAAAACAAAGAGATTCAATGGTACTTGGATCCTCCTGAAAGACAGCTTCGAGACCAAGGATTGAAGGACAATCCTTGGTTTCATGGCTCTCTGAGCAGATCACACATGTCTCTACAACCTTTGCATCCAAGGGACATTCCCTTAGAGCATGTTTCTTTCTAACATTTTGAGCAAAAGATAGCTAAAGCTTCAGATTCTGCTTATGTTGTTTATTATGGATCTTAAGAGTGTCTAATTGCTCACTTAGACTTCCTAAGATGTCAGTTTTGAATTCATCAAGCATATTGCCCATCTCAGCCCTACTTACTGATCCGGTTGCAGATTTGTTTGCTATAAGAAGAGAAGGATCTCTAGGCCCCTTTTGAGTTTTATTCTTCCCCCGTGAGAGATGAACACATAGTTCTGCTATATCATGAAGTGGAAGTTGAGATATGTCTCCTTTCCCCATCATGTTCAAAATATCTATCCGTTCATCTCTAATGGCTTTTAATAGGAGGGGTTTTAAGGTTTCCTCATCCAAGTTACTCATTTTTTCTCTTTTTAGATTATATTGGAATTTTTCAAGTAAATCCTCCAAATTTTCATCTTCTTTTTGTACCATCTTGAATACCTCATCCTTGTGATTGGTGGGCATACAATAGTCCAAATACCTATCCAGAAATGTTTGTTTCATATCATTCCAAGACCTAATGGATTGAGTGAGTAATCACATGAACCATTTCAATGCTGCCCCTTTCAATGTTGAAGGGAACAGTTTGAGTTTTTGAGCGTCTTCCATATAATCATAAGTTCGACATATGACCTCAAACTCAAATAGAAATGCCTCAGGGTCCTCATTTCTTGTCCCATGAAAGTTTGGGAGGACGGATGGCGAAATGTTTTTCATTGTGGCTCGAGAATCGTCATCATCGACTATGGGAAATCCAAATGAATCATCTCCATTCCTATTTCCTCCATTGTTACCTCTACCTCCTCCATTATTTCCTCCTCCTCCTCTACCTCTACCTCTACCTCCTCCTAGTCCAGCTTCTCTTTCTTCTGCCATGGTAGTTTCTTCAGAGACCTCAAAGTTCTCTGGTTCCTCTAAAGGGTGAATGAGGAAGAATTTCTCCTTCTTCTTCGGGTGATTCTATTTCTTCAATTACAATTTGTCCCCTTGTGGAAGAAAAGAAAGAATCTCTTTCGGATTCAATAGGTGGTATGGGAGAGTCTACTACTGCCTCTTGGATTCCAAGAATCCTAGAGCTGGGAGTATGAGTTGGAGATGATGAAGGTGTCTCTTGCCTATTTCTTGAAGTGGATGGAGTTGTGAAAATCGAACTTCTAGCTCCACCTAAAAACCTTCCCCTAGAATCTCTTGCTCTATGCATACCATTTTTATATTTTCCTTCAAGTTAGGGTAATAATTCTCTTTCTAATCTTCCAGGTCACTCTAGGTGCAAGAAGAGAGCATACTCAAGGAACTATTAAACCAATAACTTTCTCTTTTCTGATCCTCTAGTTCACTCTAAGTGCAAGAGGAGAGCATACTTTGAGAGGTTATTAATTTTCCTTTCTTCAAATTTTCTTATTTTATCTTTTTTTTTTTAGAATTGGCTACCCAATTTTCACTTCCCTGGCAAGGGTGCCAAAATGTTTGGTCAATTTAGTGTTTCTAAATTGATTTCATTAATTGTCAACCTGGGGCTCGTAAGATGATGAAGTGAAGGTGTACTATATGTACTTAAGCAACCTCTTAGATCTCTTTGTCATTTGGGGGTGTTGTTTGTGGTCGATTTATCTTCCTAAGATGGAATGGAGATTTTATAAATAGATGAGTGATAGTGTGTGTAAGGTGATTTCTAAATGAGTGAGTGTGTGTTACTGGTTGTTTCTAACTACCTTCTAAACTTGCAAAGAAAAATCTTGAAAGAAATAACTTGAAATGAAACTGAAAGCAAAGAAGAAAAACCACTTTCTAATACCACTAGTCATTACTCATGCTGCTGCAATAAAAATATAAGAAAAACTACTTTAAGGACCAGTTATAATGTTTAACTCTTCCTAACTCTCTGCTTCCAACATATGGTATTATGTGAAACATGATTAAGAAGTAGTTAGAAATAAGTCTAAAAAGTACGCAAAGCAAGCTGTAATTTATTAGTATTCTGATCTCTTAAAGATGAACAGCTTATGATAAAGAGACCATCAATATGTTAGCATACAACTTGAGAAACTAAACTAGAAATCAGCTAGGAAAACAGAGTAAAGGCAACAATTATGAATATGACAACTGAAAATACTATTAGAGATAAAGCAAATACACAAAGACACACAATCCCAGGCTAACACCTGCAGAAAACAGTCCTGATCAGTTTAAATTAAATGCTGGAAATGAAATGACAGTGAAAGTAAATCAAATCTGTACATGTGTTAAAGAAAAGGAAAATTGCTTAATTCAAAAGAATGAAATGGCAAGAACATAAAGGTAAATTACTGTACAAAGGCTATTATGAATGGGGGCCCTCCATCCACAAAGCCCAAAGAAAGATCAACTACGTAAAGGAGTCAAAACATTAGTCTTCTATTAATTCATAATGCAGAAATTACAGTTAAAAAGTGCTAAAACAACATCTTCAAAACAAAGTTTCTGTGCTCACGAAAAGCATAGCAATTACATAAACAAAACAACTAAAAACTAATCCTTAAGCATGCGCAGATGCTGGATTTTATAAGCGTATGAACAACTGCCTATTGTGTAAAACATGAAACTGGAAATTAACTGACAACATGCTAATTAAATGGTTCAGCAACACGTCAACAAGTCCGTGGGTGATCTGGAAGGTACGATCGTCATGGAGGTTGAATCCAAGGTTGGATCCTATCTCCCATGACCTGCGTAGAGTGGAGGAGTTGCCATCTGGAGTGACGTGACCTTTCAGCTCACGCAGCACCGTTTGAGCTGGCTTTGTTGACCGAAGTTGGATCCTCATTGACCGGAGGTATGCATGGCGTTGCTGACCAAACCAATAGCACAAGAAATTTCAACACCTTCATTCCCACGTGCCCATGTGATTCGTTTTTCAAACTGACGCCTTGAACATGGAGATCAATGAAAAGGCTGCAGAATTGCTGAATGGCTATGGAATTGCCAGATAGCTGCGGAAACTCTGTGCATATGTCAAAAATCTAGACAAACAGTCAAACATTTAGCAAAGTCAACCAATCATACTTAAAGACATCAAATGTAATGATTTTGGTAAGTTTATGAGGAAAATAGGGAAAAAGAGAGGGATAAGTGAGAAAAAGTTGTAGGTAATGATGGATAATTAGGTGCAAGTTAGAGGCTCTACACCTTACTTTGATAAACCTTCCTAGAAAATATTTCATGATGCCTAGATCTTTTATCTCAAATTGATTCATCATAGCAGCTTTGAATTTATCATTCATCTTAGAACTACTACCCATACACAATAGATCATCAACATACAAACTTATGATTAAAATATCAATACCTTCTTGTTTGTAGTAAAGGGTAGGATCATTCTTACTTCTCTAGAAGCCATTTTCTTGAAAGTATCCATCAATCCTTGCATACCATGCTCTTGGTGCTTGCTTAAGGGCATACAAAGCCTTCTTCAACTTGTAGACATTATTGTCCTTTCCTTCCACTTCAAAACCTTGTGGTTGCTCCACATATACTTCCTCTTCTTAGTACCCATTCAAGAAGGCACTTTTCACGTCCATATGATGTATGCTCCACTTTTTATGAGCTACTAATGAAATCAACATTCTAATGGTCTCCTATCTTGCTACTGGTGCAAAATGTCTCTTCATAATCAATTCCATACTTCTGTGTGAGTCCTTTAGCAACTAATCTTGCTTTGTGTCTTTCAACGCTCCCATCATTATTAAATTTAGTCTTATAGACCCATTTGGTGCCAATCTTTTTCTTGTCATGTGGAAGCTCTCTCAACTTCCAAGTTTCATTCCTTTGAATGGAACCCATCTCTTCTTGCATGGTGTGCATCCAAACCTCATTAGTACATGCATCTTCAAAACATGATGGTTCAAATTCAGCCTTGGCTAATAAAGCAAAATTGACTATCTCACCTATTAGGCTTTCTTCATGTGCTTGATTTGCACTCCTCTTATAAATTTCACTCAATCCTCTTACCTTCCTTGTATAACTTGGAGAAGAAGTTGGACTTGAACTTGATGTTGAAGAAATTGATGAAGGGATCCTTGGTGGAGTTAAGCCACTAGGTAAAGAAACATTAGTTGGGTTCTCATGATCATTATAAACAATTATATCATCATTCAAAACAGATTTTGTCATCTCAACATGGCATTTTTGATGACCATAAACCCCCCCTCATAAAAAATTACATCTCTTGACACAATAAGCTTGTTAGTTAGAGGATTATACAATTTATAAGCCTTGCTTGTCCCACTATACCCAATAAAAATGCATAACTCACTCTTTGCATCTAAATTTTTCTATTTTGATCACGTACATGCACATAAGCCAAACAACCAAAAACATTGAAATGATTAACATTAGGCATTTTTCCATACCAAGCTTCATAAGGAGTCATATTTTCCAGTGCACTCGTGGGGCTACGGTTGAGGATGTATACTGTTGTAGCAACTGCATCTCCCCAATAAGAGTTGTTGAATCCCTTAGTTTGTAGCATGCATCTTGCCATTTCAACCACAGTACTATTTTTTCTTTCATCTATGCCATTCTTCTAGGGTGTGTATGTTGTAGTATGTTGCCTCCTGATGCCATTCATATCACAATAACTCTGGAAAGATTTTGAGAAGAATTCTCCTCCACATTAAGTCCACAAACATTTTATCTTACACCCTCTCTCATTTTCTACAAGGGATTTGAGCTTCTTGAATGTATCTAGGGCTTCACTTTTGGCCTTTAAAAAATATACCCAACAATTTCATGAGTAATCATTAGTAAAAGTGATGAAATATGATGACTTACCCAAACTCTTAGTCTGCATAGGACCACATATGTCTGAATGAACAAGCTGAAGTGGGTGATGAGCTCTCCATGCACTACCCTTTGGAAACCTTTCCCTTGCATGCTTTCCTTTAGCACATCCTTCAAAAACCTCCTTATGCTCTATTACCTTGGGAAAACCAGAAACTAATTCATGTGCGGTTAGAAACTTCAAACTCTGAAAATTTAAATGCCCATACCTCATATGCCATAACCAAATTGAATCCTCATAAGCCATATTAGCAAGATTGCTATTATTTTCATCAAACCTCAAGGGAAACATCCTATTTCTTGTCATAGGCACAACAGTGATCACCCCATTTCCCTTATTCTTATCATAGATAGTACATGTCTTATTTTCAAAGACTACTTTATAATTTTTCTCATAGAGATACCCAACACTCAATAAATTATGCTTCAATTGTGGAGTATAATAAATGTCATGAATACTCTTTATACCTTCTTTTGTTTGGACCTCCATAGCTCCTTTGGCAGCAAGCTCCAATGACTTATCATCACCAAGCTAGATCTTGGATTTGAAACTTCCATCCTTTGCTGAAAACAACTTCTCATTCCTTGTCATATGGTTAGAGCATTCAGAATCTAGGTACCAAACATCTTTACTACTATTTTCACCTTTGGTATAAGATAAAAATAAGTGATATCGAGGATACTCACCACTTTCTTGAGCATAATTAGCATTTTTACCTTCTTTCAATCTTCATTCTCTTTCAAAGTGACCATACCTCTTACAATGGTAACATTGAACATTTCTCTTATCAAATCTACCTCTACCTCTTCCTCTGAAACTACCTCTTCGACTTGAGCCACCTCTTCCTCTACCTCTTGAATAATTTTGGCTTTGCCATTTACCTTCACCTTGATGGCTTTTGGTACTGCTGCTACTTGCATCTCCATTCTTTGTAATTTGTAATTTAGAGGAAAAAGCTTTCTCTACAACTTCCAAAGTTTCCTTCAATCTTTCTTCATGAGACATCAAAGATCCAACCAATTCATCAAACTGTAGTTTTGTTAAATCCTTACCTTCTTCCATGATTATTGCAACATGATTCCATATATGTGTTAAAGATCTCAATACTTTTTTAATTAAAACTTCATTACTTACAACTTCTCCAAGTGTAGCCATTTTATTGACCACATCTTTGACTCTCACACAATAGTCACTCATACTTTAAACTTCTTGCATCTTCAAATTCTTGAACTCTCGCTTCAATGTCTGAAGCTTGACCACCTTAACTTGATCACTACCTTGGTAAGATTCTTCTAGAGTCTCCCACGCAGCTTTGGTAGTTTTTGCTCCTGATATTCTTGGAAATAAGCTCTTATCAAGAGCTATCTAAATGTGAAACAAACCTTGAGCATTCTTCTTCCTTGCTTCCTTTCTTGTTGTTCCTTCATTCACTGTAAGAGCATTCCAATCAGCTGGCTCCTCATATCCTCATTCAACAATCTCCTACAAATCTTTTCCAATCAAAAAGGTTAGCATCTTAATGCACCAATAATCATAATCGTTCCCATCAAATTCTGGAACTAGCATCTGGTTACAATTTGACATGATTAACTTTGGCGAAATTCCAACAATACAACTTTAACCCAAAATAATTTTACCTGGTCTCATACCGCTTGTAGAATATGAAATGTATTGTTTCAACCCAATTGAGAAGCCAACAGTACTATGAAGAAAAAATACATAAAAAAAAAGATAAAACAATTAAAAAACACAATTACTGTGTGAGCTAATAAATGTTGCAAATCTTATATATTAATTCAACTATTAACTGCATTCTTATATAGTAAAACTATTACTAAAATCAACTCCGAAACAAATCTACTGAAATTACACCTAATTTATAGCACTTTCCAGTGGTGACCACCCTAACAATCTGCTCCTTTAATTTTGGAGTGAACACAAAATCTGTGGGCTACTTTGTCAACATTTCACATAACTAACTAAGCATTATTTCCAACAGAAATTACATGACATGATTAAGCATTATCTTGAAAACTCCCCTTTAATGCTTAATGAGGGTTTACTATCTTATATAGTAGTGCCAAAAACTCATCTTTTGTAACTTCTTTGGTGAATATATCCCCTAGTATTTATGTGTTTCAATTCAATATACTTCATGTGCACCAAATCGTGAATGAAGTGATATTTCATGTCAAAATGCTTTATCTTGTTGTGATCAGCTAGGTTCTTTTATAACTTGATTCCACTTACATTATCACAATAAATCACTATAAGTTCAATTATCGTTTCTCCAATATCTTCTAAAATAAATTCTGAGCCAAAGAGCTTGTGTACATGCTGAGGTAATTGCAACATACTCTGCTTGTGTGGATGAGAGGAGAAACAATGGTTTGTTTCTTTGAGCTCTAGGTAATCAAACTAGAACAAAAAGAGAAACATTTTCCAAATGTGGAGATGTGGACTTAAGGTCATCAATACTACCTCCCAAATCTTAATAACTAAATCCGATAAGATTGAAATTTTGAGAAGAGTAGCAATAAATACCAAAATTTAGAGTGCCTTTCACATTACTTAAAATTTCTTCATATGTATTTTAGATGGATTTTTCATATACATTGAAACAAGTCGAAGTCAATACGTAATATTAGGTCTTGTGTGGGTTAGAAATATCAAGCTCCCCACAATACTTTTGTAAGTTTTCTCATCAACTAAATCAAAATCATCATTTCTACATAACACAACTCCATGAGAACTTGGAGTAGGGGATGGATTACAATCAATCATATCAAATTTATTTAACATATCTTGTGCATACTTTGTCTCACAAATGAAAATCTCATACTTTCTTTCATAAACCTCCATTCTTGGAAAATATTTCATGAGGCCTAGACCTTCCATGTCAAATTCATTCATCATGGCAAGTTTGAATTTATCATACATCTTAGAACTACTACCCATATATAATACATCATCAACATACAAAGTTATGATTAGAATACCATTACCTTATTGTTTGTTGGAAAGTGCCTAGAGCATTGCACAAACCAAAAGGAAGGACACAGTATGCAAAGGTACCCCAAGGACGAGTGAAAGTGGTCTTATATTGGGCTTTTGGGTTGATTTGAATGTGATTGTACCCGTTAAACCCATCTAGGAAGGAGAAAAACTTTTTCCCTATGAGACCGTCTAACATTTGATCTATGAAAGGTAAAGGAAAATGGTCCTTTTTAGTCACTTTGTTCAATTCTCGATAGTCGACACAGATTCTCCACTTATCATTTTTATTTGGCACTAGCACCAAAGGAGAGACCCATTCATTGTCAAAGATGGAATAGATGAAACCTACATCAAGCAATTTCTGTAGTTCTTCCTTAACAATATCTTTAAGTGCTTGGTTCATCCTCTTTTGAGGCTGCCTAACTAGCTTGCAATCTTCCTTGATGTATATATGATGAGTACATATTGAAGGGTGCACTCCCTTAATCTCCTTATAACTCTAGGCGAAGGCATCTACATGTTTTCTCAGTATGCTGCATAGCTCCTTCTACTGGGAAGTAGATAGGGTTGATTGATTTTCAATGTTCTTTCTAGGCCGAACTCTATATTTTTAACATGACGAGAAGTGGGGTCAGCCACATAGAGATCAGTTGAGGGGTTTTTTTGGGTTTCTCTTACTATGTCTTCTAATGGTGATACATTGGGAGGTGGATTCTGAATCAAATTTTCAATCATATCATCCTCATCTTGTGGTTTCCCCCCCATGGTGATTTCTAAGGTACAAAGTGGTGCAGAATAAACTTCATCTTCATCCTCCTCCTCCAACTAGAGAGGTAGATCATGTTCTAGAAAGAGTTGGGCAGGGGGATATAGGATTAACTGCTTAGACATGTGCCAATTCTTTATGGTCATGTTCCGAGCTCAACAACTGATGTAGGAATCAGCTGTAGCCTACCAGGGTCTTCTGAGAATGAGAGGATACCCAGTGAGCTTTTCCTTTCGCTAGAGAACTAAGAAATCAGTAGGGTACTCCCAAGAATCAATAGAGACCATCACATCTTCCACAATCCCCTCAGGGGTCACTGTGGAGCAGTCTACTAGTTGCAACATTATTATGGTCTTGCTTAAGGAGGCTCGGAGGTTAAGTTTGAGCATTGTTTCCTTTTTCACCACATTAATGGCAGCTCCGAGATCAATCAATGTATGTGAGACCATTGTGCCATTGATGTGGACATCAATGGGCTTCCACGGTCCAAATATTTTGGACATATTATCTACCCCAACATCAAGTTGGACAGTCGTCCTATGGCATTGATGGTTGGGGCATCTCTCTTGCAGCTTCCTGGGTTCCTAAAGCACTTCTGTTTGATCAACCTATTGTAGATAGACACATATTTTATGGCTTGGAGAAGTGGTATCTTCACACATAAATGTTTCAATTCTCCAAGGAGTTTAGTCTCTTCTATGGTAGGCTGGATTGTCATGGATAGTCTCTGAGGAAAGGGTGGATTCGATTTAGGTTCACTTTCCTCTTTATCTTCCTCAACCTCCGTGGGTGTAGAGTGGCTATCTAGGAGGACTTTCCGAGATCGCAAGTTAATTTCTGGAATCTCCACAACATAATTTGGTCATGATGGTTCCCTACTATACACGTGCTGAGCTTGTCTGTTATTTAGGTTCGGATTTGGCTGGGCAGGCATTTGGGGTTGCCTTGAGTAACGGTTGTGGTTGAGCAGGTGGTGGAGGCAGAATATCGGGAAGAGAGTTGTATTTGGGCCTCCACCCCTTATGAGATGCATTCCACTAAGGTTGTGACTGAGCATAGGATTGAAGTGAATGGGTGGCTAGTTGGGCATGATATTGAGATGTGAAGGACCAAGGAGGAGGCGTGGACTAGGAAGGGTGAGGAGGGGGGCCCCAAGAAGGTATAGAGGTGACTTGGTTGGGTTTGTAGTATGCCTAAGATGTCCCTTGCATCCCCTACTGGTATGGTCTAGGTCCATGCAACCTTCTTTGGTTTATGTAATAGATATGTTCAGTGACTCCTTCGGTCCCTTGGTATACAGCTTTAAGTCCACGCAAGGAAGGGAACTTATCTGTAGAATGATATTCTTCACAGATTGAACAAACCTCTATATAGTTCAATGGGAATTCATTCCTAGAATGCCTCTTGGTGCATCTAGGGAAAAAAATGGCCAAAGCCCTCTCTCCTTCCTCTTGTTTTCTTTTGATATGTAAGGTATCCACTTGCATGGAAAGAGTCTCTAGCATCTCACTCTTGAAGTCTTCCAACATATTTCCAATTTCACCTTTAATGTATGAATTAGGAGAAGAGGTATTAGCTATGGGTTGACTCCCCCTACCTTTCTTTCTAGCTAATCTAGAATGGTTTCTAAAAGCACGCTTTATGTCCCCATAGGATAGTTAGTAGATGTCTCCCTCGACTAGTAGATGGAGGGTTTCTAAAAGGTCATCCTGAATTCCCCTAAGGGGGACCAACTTTAGAGACTCAGGGTCAAGTGTACACCTTGCCCTTTTGTAACTCAGCTCGAACTTCTCTTCATAGTCTTCGAGGGACTCATCACTTCCTATGGTCATTGGTAATATTTCTTATTTAGTATCTTTTGACCTAAAATAGTCTCGATACTTGTTGTTAAATGCTTGCTCCATCCGAGCTCAAGTTGTGATGCTATTTCCAAGTAATCCCATGAACCAGCACAATGATATGTCCTTGAGATTAGAAGGGAATAGTTTCAACTTTTTCTCGTCTTCTGCATAGTCATAAGTTCGACAAATGATAGAAAACTCAAATAAGAAGGTGTCAGGATCTTCTGTAGTTAGACCATGGAAGTGAGGTAGGGATGAAGGACTTATATTCTTCATTTTGATGTCCCCATTGGTCTCCCGAATGGGGAAAGTACCCTCTATTCTCTCTCCATTTCCCCTAGCATTTTTGTTTTCAACCATTGGCTCCAGAGTAATGTTGTATTCTTCTTCTTCCCCTATAGGTTCTTCTTCCCCTATAGGTTCTTCAAATATGTGTGAATGTTCACTTAAGAATTCTTCTTCATTGTAGCCACCGAAGGAGAGAGAAGGTTGGTTGTGTGAAGTAGTGGGGGTGTTGCGAATTTTTTTTCCTAAGCTATCTCTACTCCTACGAGACATGAAAGGAAATATTTTTGGTTGGTTTTTTGTTTATTTTTCCCCACACTAAAAGTACCTGTAGAAATTGAAATTATGATTCAACAAAACAAATTGCAACTGGCTAAAATGAACTTGCTGAATGGACATTTGTAGAATTGAAAAGGAAAGCAAGGAAATGCAGAACTGAAAGAAAAGAAATGACTAGTCTAATTTTTCTGAAATAAACTATTAGCAGAATGTTGCAATATGAAATAGAAGAAAGCAGTAATCACAGAATACTATGAGGCTTCCCTGGAAACGATGCTAAAAAGTGGTGAGCGCTAGTATTGCAGCAAGAATGCTGCAACTCCTCGGCTACCAAATTTACTTTTATCAACCCGGTAGTTCATAACAAACTTGGAAGCGTCGATGCCATATGCATAAGTACTAGTTCTCACTGCATGTTGTCACTTGGTCAGATGGCATTAGATCACTAGGAGCTCAAGAAAACTTTTAGAAGAAGCTCTATGCGTGATGAAAGGAAAGCAAGATTACTCTACAGATGCTATTCTGACTCCAGAAAGGAGAAAGACTCGAATGTAAAGCAAAACCTAGTAAACCCTAATTAACAAGCTAATTATACTTTTGCCAAAAACACTATGAAAACCATGAAAGAAATTCCATTACATACTCAATGAAGTAAACAACATCTAATAATGCTATTTCTAGAAGTAAATAAGAAAAAAACATATTTTTGGATATTTATGTGTTTTTATGTGAATTTAACATGCATCTAATTTATTGTGTGTGAGTGTGGCAGCGAATAGGTGGCATTAGAGGGAAGTTTTGGAGCTTGAGAGGATGTAGGATTCTTTGGATGGGTCCTATGAGGTCTTAGGTGGCCTTCTAGAGGCTTTTCCTGGACTCAACCTTCAAAAGAAAGCCTACTTTGAAAAACTACAGGAGGAAAACAAGGAAACTACAGGAGGGCGAGAGAAATTTTCACTATTTTGAGGGTGTGAGAGTGGGTGGAAAATGTGGATGAAGGTTGGAATGAGGTGTTAGGGCACCTAAGGTCTACCATGAATCACCAGAAGAGAGAAATATGATTGAGTTTGCTCAAGGAGAGAGGAAGAAGTTCTATGAAAAATGAAGGAAACTAGGGTAGAATTGAAGTGAGGTTTGGGAGACCTATAGCGCATGAATCAGATGGAGGGTGTGATTGCTGGTAGGTTAGCCTACTACTGGAAGAGATCTGCTGCATAGAAACTAATAGTCAACCAAGAAAATCAAGCAACCAATTAAATGAGTGCATCCTAGGAAAAACAGAGTTTTGCATTAAAATGGCCTAAACTATGATGTATGGAAGGAAATGCTAGGAAATGACGTAATAAAGTAAATCATGCAAAAGGACTACTGCAAATTAGGAAGTGAACATGACAAAGAATATCTAAAGAAAAGCAAAACTAGACTATCAACCTACTAGAGAGCTGCAAAAACTAGAAGTCCTAGCAATGAGCAAAATTTGTGTTTTTGGGGCAGCAAGAGAGTCTTTGCCTCAAATCATGGTCCTAGAGGGAGGACGAGAGGCCAAGGAATTGTTGCTAGCCTTTTGAATCTTCTCTGATGACTACTTAACCTACAACAGAAAACACAAATGGACTTAAGCTACTAAATCATCAAAAGCAGCCTATACTTAACCATAAGAGAAATACATCTAACAACAAACTAATCTACAAATTGAAGTAAAGCATACAAATACAAGTAAAGAGAAGTTTGGCTACTTCGATTGGACCCTAATCCAAGAGCTTTAGCCCTCAGAGGTAACTCAGTGCTAGCTCAAAAAGGATTCCATCTTCATTATGAAAAAATAGCAAGATTACATAAAACTGTCATAAAATAGTAAGCTCAAAATTTGGGGAGAGCTTACACAAGAAAAAAAAAGTCGACCCTAGTGAGGCCCTACACATCTCTACTAATACCTCTGAATCTACCAACATCTTCCTTAAAATAAGGGAGGCTTGGCTCCCAAAACTTGAGGTAGTTATCAATCATCTTCCACTTGCTCGGCTGCCTTCTAGTGCATGATTTGGCTGCTTGTACTCTGAGCTGAATGAAGGGAAATTCGAAGTGAGGAGAAATAAATGAGGGGGATTCCCTCCTATAAGTCCTCTCCTCTGTGTACTTCAAGTTATTGCTACAGTTTGACCACTAGATCCTTGACTTTGACATCGAAATCCATCAATAATCTACATTAAATACATGTTAGACCACATGGCATAATAACTAACTGAACTCACCCTATAAGCATAAATATAATGAGAAAATCATACAATAAGCTAAAAGAATGGTTCATTTGACTAGGTTAGGAGGTAAAATGAGCCCATATAATTACCCATTTATGAGGCTCATCAGAGCTCATATTGTAGTGGTGAAAACCTTAACAGGTGTAAGCCCCCTTCTATACTTTGGTAGGGAAAAATAATTTGACTTGAACATTTTCATATGATATAAAAATTTCAATCAGTTATGCATGCAAATATTAATTACAATGAATAGTGTGATGGAGGACCAAAGGGCCTAGAGCCTATTCAAATGTAGTTTAATAATAACATTTTTAAAAATTCATTAAAGAACAATAAAATAATCATTGTAGGAATCCTCTATGGATTGGAACTTCAATGGAAAGAACATGAATTATTTCGATTTCCAATAAATATTATTCTTTTTGTTTCTTAGAGAAAAGGGGGAGAAGTTATTTTTAATAATATAAGTGTGAACTTGAATAGCAATCGGGTTGAAAGAGGTTCTCAAAATAACGTTTACTTATGGACCATGCCAAGGGGTGGCAAGGAACAAAATTCTTCATGACAAACCCACTTGTTGTTCAGTGCATTCTTCAAAAATAATTAGGGAGCCCTTTTCATTTGGAGGAGGGTCATGATGGAAAAGTCATATCACACTCTTATAGATGGAGTTGACAATCGGGATATACCTGTTATGGCTAGCCAATTTTTTAAATTGTTGATGTGCATCAACATAGGTGAATCCATAGGGTGGTTTTCATCATGCAAACTAGAACTCATAAAACTCTCTAGATATCATGAAACTGAGAATGGGGAAAGATAAAAAGGTAAAGGGGATGCAAGAATGAGGACAAGGTATGAAATATTAAGGAAGATAACATGAAGTCATCATGGAGGGAGAAGACTAATCCGTAGGGGCCTCGCACAGGGAAAGTACACTCAAAAGAAAATAGGGGGAGGATGATAAATCCACTATTGAGAGAAGGAGCCTTCACACTAGTGAATCAAGGTCAAATCCTACAAGCACTATAGTGAGGGAAGAAAGAAGATTTGAATTGTTTCTAGTTTTCATAAGGAAAGTGGGTACATTATTGATAAGTAATTCCCAAATTCATGTTCACATTTCTTTGCAACAATAGGGAATGCTCATCAATGATTATTGGCATTAGGAAAAAGTGAATTAAAGAAAGTAGAATTGACAATAAAACACAACATGTGATGAAAACAAAACCAAATTATAAGAAGCTGAAAATTACAAATTAGAGTAATCAACATAATATAAAAAGAAATCATATTATGACACAGTGTCACAAACAAACCAAACAAGAAATAAGAATAAAAATAAAAAATATTTATTTTTCGCTTATTTTGTAATTTTATTTTATTTTGTTTCATTTTTAATGTTTACCTATGTACAAAATAAAGGATTCAATATTATCTAATGGTCATACATGTTGAAATTCAACATATATTACTATTTATTTCAAGGTATAATGTGCCAACCAACAATTTTTTGTTTGTGTTCCAAACTATAAGAATGAAGGAATGTAGACAAATCATGGTCTTGTTTTACTTAAAACAACACACTATTATTGTGTTGAACATGTCTCATATGATTAACAGAAAATATGTATATTCTTGAGACATTTAAAACCCAAATACTTCATTTTAAATAGATTGGGCTAACTAAATACCTTAAGAGTAAAAAAATAGGACTTCATTTTGAAGTTCTTTGAAAAAAATTCATCACCCATATAAAACAACTACCTTTGATAAACTTAATTAGACCTTTCATAAAGAAGGGCCTCTTTCTCAATTTCATTAACTAATAAATCATAATTCATGTTAACCATTTCATACCATCATGAATCAACCATTCCTCACTATAATCATCATACATGACCTCAAACACAAGGTAGAGGAGATGGGGATCAGTGTGTGGTTAAATATCATGCATGAAAATATGTGAGAGGTGACAAGAGAAACACAACATGGATGTGGACATCGCTCATCCCCAAATGTAAAATCCTCTATGTCCAGAAAACCAAAGTTATAATCATGGGTGTCGTTGTGATGGTGATCATCATTTAGTGCACATTCTTTATCACAAATGAAACAAAAATAATAATCAGTTTTCAAAGAAAGGGTTCATTGGAGAACTCAAGTGGATACTAGATAAAAAAATTCATCCTCAAGACATCTCATCCTATAGATCATGAAAGGTAAGCATTAAAGAAGAAGGATTTGGACTTATGTAATTAAGATTGGGACATAAATTAGTTCTGTATGGGTTTTCTCTTCGAAATCAATACAAGTTACCAAAGCTTCATAAAAAAATTGAATGTTCCTTTCCTACAACTCATACATGTAAAGAGGAGGTATGAGGCTATATTAATGTAGATTGGCAAATAGGTTGGCAAGTCTAATAGATTTAGAGATGAGGTTGTAAAGTTTGAAACTCAAGGTTGAAAGTAGGAATGCTTTAGCCCTTTTCCATGAATAATTGGTTAAATATTTTAAGGTGATCATAAGGATTCTCTGGTATACTTTTTGACACCTAATCATAGGAATTCAATGAAAAACTGTAATTAATGTAAATAAATAATAGAGGAAATGGAAACTGAACACTCACTTTTTCTTGTATATAATAATGAACAACCTAAATAAATAATACAATTTCATTTGAGGAGTAACCTCGTGGTCTGTCATGGTATTAGAGACAACCTCTATATTCATTTTTCAGCATTGTAACTCTAGTCAGTTTCATGTCCTCGGCCTCTTTTCTCTACCGAATCTTTGTATTTGGATAGACCATGCATTCAATGAGTTTTTGAATTATCTTTGTGATGACTACAAGGATTGTTGAGTTAACCTCTAGCTCAATAACTCTCATAGAGGTTGTTTGGAGCAGACCTGCAAAGATTAGTTGAAGCCTTGGTGCTAAGAGATGGAACATGCTTGTTAAAAGACTGTGAGCTCGGTCAAACCTGGACGTGTTGCATTGAATAGTGGGACTGCAATGTGCATTTTTAGACTCTTTCTGAATATTGATGGCATTTGGTAAGTGATTTTAATGATAAAAATCCAATTAACAAGCTCATACATTGATGAAGATTTATAGTCGATTGAATGGCGTAGTGACTGTGTTTCTAAATTGACTGTTCACTAGCCATTATTGTGAAATCTGTGTTCGAATTATGGACTTGTTGAACGTTGGCTTTGCACTGCCCTCATGTATTGCATTCCCATACTACCTCACCAGTTTTAAACTCCTCTCCACTGCGCAACACAACCATATGGTATCACCCACCATACCACACTCTGGAAACAACGATACATGGTTTCCAACCCATCAGCTATACCACATACCACTGCGATACCACGTGACTGTGTATTCACCTCCCATGTTGTGATATTGTAGTGTGGCATCACATTCCTCCACTAGAATCGAGTATCTCTCAGCTAATACACTCCATAATCCCGCATAGATATGCTCCATAATCCCACCCAGCGAATATGCTCCATACCCCCACACAACTAATACCACTTGTTGTCTTAAACAATGCACCGGTCATACATTGACTGCTTGGTATCATATATTCCCTCCACAATATAAATCTTCCCCTAAAGAATACCTCCCACATATAATAACCTCTACCCTAGATAATACCCTCCCCATATAATACCTCTCCTCTATCCATTAGATTGTAATTTTTTACACCATAACTGCGTTTTATACAACAAGAAGTGCAAATTTTATACATTGGTAGAAGTATTTTTTTTATAGTACAAAGATTTTTTGTGGGAGTGGTTCTCACCTGCAAGGAAAATTATTGTAAGTGGTCCACTGAAATCAAACACAATATTATTTTTAATGAGTCGTGGAAAGGAATGTGTGTTGGAGAGGAGAGAAAGAGCGAGAACAACCTACCTCAAACAAGGAATTTTCCATTTGGGAAAATAATAATAGCAAGGTTTATGCATTGATTGCAGCATCAATAAATGAAGAGGTGAGTCGTCATATTTTTCCATTTTCAAATGCTTTTGAAGCCTTAGAAAAACTGAAGGAACTCTATGACTCACACTCTACACTTGAAGTTGTTCAACTCATGATTAAATTGTTCACCCTTGAGTTACAAAATGATGATCCTCTTAGTCTTGCATCAGAAGTAAAATCTATTATGCATTATATCAAATTCACTAATGTTGAACTCAACATTCCTCTCATAGCTTTTCTCAATGCCCTTTATCCCACTTACTCAAATTATCTTGAGTCATTGCAAGAAAATGGAAACCTCAAAGATATTACCTTTGACTCTCTTGCGAAAAAAAATGTTGAAAGAGAGAAAGCTTTTGGGAAGTAGACAACTCCTCAGTTTTCTCATGAGGTTGTGTGTCTTGCACATAGAGAGAACAATATTGCTCAATATTCATCCAAAGGGAGAGATGGTCAAAGAGGAAGAGGAAGAAATTTGAGACGTAGAGGGGGAGACACTCTTAAGGAGAAAAGTTAGATCTGCACTGCATATGCTGCAAAAGAGATGAATAACATGATATACAATGCAAGTTGCCTTGGGAAACAATTGAGTAGGAAAGAAACCAATCCAAAGGTAAAAATAATGACAAAGAGAAAGGTAAAGCACCTGAATCCACTCACTATGTTGTGGCACACTGTA
>APFE031007277.1:1649-34113 GCA_000404065.3 Pinus taeda
CCCCTTAAAGTCGAGGCCATTTTGAATCTTCCTCCCCCTGCTTCTTTGCGGAAATTGCAGAGTTTGCAGGGTAAAGCAAACTTTTTGCGACGATTCATCCCGAGCTATGCCAAGGTGGCCAAAGGTTTCATGCGGTTACTCAAGCGCCACACCCCATTTCGATGGGATGCCGTAGCTCAACAGTCTTTCGAACATCTTAAACTCTCCTAGTTTCTGCTCCTTTGTTGCATCCTCCAAATTACCATCGTGACTACACTTTGTATCTGACCGCTGTTGATACTACCATCGGCATTGTTCTTGTTCAGGATGATGATGATGGCACTGAACACGTCATTTATTACCTCAGCCACAATTTATTAGATACAGAATCTTGACATGCTTATGTTGAGAAGTTGGCATTGGCCGCCGTTTGTGCCATCCAACGCTTCCATCATTATATCTTGTTGCATACTACGATAGTGATCTATGATTACAACCCAATGACATACATTTTGTCATGTCAGCTACTGGGGGGCAAGTAATCGAAGTGGATTGTCATCCTCCAAGAGTTCGACTTGGAATTCGCTGCTGCCAAGTCCAAGAAAGCACTTGTCTTCACTGAATTGTTGTGCTCTTTGCCATCCAATGCCACATCCTCTCAGTTAGAGGATCACATTCCAGACGAAACTCTCTTCCTCATCAGCACCCTCGATCCCTGGTATGGTGATATCATTGTCTACTTACAGACATCCTCTTTTTGTCCCGAGACATCTATGGATGCTCGCCGACGGATCCGCCATCAAGCCCAACCATATCGCATCATTGGGACACCCTGTACCATCTCGGCGTTGATTCTATTCTCCGCCGATACTTAACTCTCGAAGAAGCCGAGAGAGTTTTAAATGACTGCCACTCTGGTGCTTGTGGTGGTCACATGTCCAGATATGCCACTGCACAAAAATTCCTCTATGCTGGTTACTTTTGACCCTCCATTTTTAAGGATTGTATTCTTGCCGTCCGCTCCTGTCACGAGTGCCAAATCTACCAATGGAAGATGCGTGCACCCCCTGATCCACTCCACCCCGTTGTTACCGTCGGTCCTTTTGCCAAATGGGGCATTGATTATATGACCTGTAACCCTCACTCTGCCGGGGGGCATGGGTATATCATCGTTGCTATTGATTATTTCATGAAATGGGCCAAGGCGATGCCTACATTGTTCGAAGACGGTCACACTGCGGCACAGTTTTTGTTCAACCATGTTATCTCGCGGTTCGGAGTCCCTCACGCCATCGTCACTGATCATGGAAAGCATTTCCGTAATCATATGATGACTGAGCTTACAACCCAGTTGGGCCTACGACATGATAGTTCGACTCCATACTATCCTCAGGCCAATGGTCAAGTAGAACCCGTGAACAGGATCTTGGTTACCATGCTTCAACGAACAATTCGCATGCATAAGTCCGGCTGGCATTTGATGTTGTTCTCTATTTTATGGGCCTACCAAACCTCTGTGAAGGATGCCAATGGTTTCACTCCGTTCCAGTTGGTTTATGGACTGGAGGCTACCCTTCCTATTGAGTGTGAGATTTCTTCATTAAAATTAGCCGTCGAATTACTCCCTGACACTACTCTGATAGAGGAGCGCCTTCTTTACTTAGAGCGGCTAGACGAGACTCGTCGACTAGCCTATTTAGCTATTGAAGCACAGAAGAAGTGAGTGAAAACTAACTTCGATAACACTGTTCATCCTCGCTCTTTTGTTGAGGGAGATTTGGTCCTTCTCTACGATCAAGCTAATGATAAGCCGGGGGCAGGAAAATTCGAGCCCATGTGGCACGGGCCTTACATTGTAAAAAGAGTTTTGCAAAAAGGGGCCTACGAGCTTATTGACTACGAAGGGAATCCCCTGGATAAGCCTCGGAATGGGCTTTATTTGAAAAAATATTATGCACAAGTCCAGGCACTCTATTTTTTGTACATACGTGTGCTTTCAGCAAGTGTGTTGTGTGTGCATGTTTTCATGTTTTGTTTTGGTGTGTCGGCGTGATTTCCACTTGTTGTGTTCTTTTTGCTTCTTGGACAGATGTATGGTTCGCCTTACGTTGGTTTCGCTGATGGTGCCTCCCACAGTACACGCAACTTGTCCTCTGCAGCATGGGCGATCTACGATCCTCATGGTGAGTTAGTAGACCTTCAGGGGTTTGTCTAGGTTGTACCATGAACAATGTTGCTGAGTATAGTGCTGTGATTGAGTTACTTGCTGAGGCGATTAACCTCGGTATTCGAACATTGGTTGTGAACTTGGACTCTCAGCTTGTCGTCCACTAGCTCAATGGGCGTTATTCCGTCAGAGACCATCGGATTTTAAGGTTGTATTTACGTGTTAAGTTGTTAGAAAGATATTTTGATTTCATTACTTATCAACATATTCCAAGACGATTTAATACGTTAACCGATGCATTAGCAAATTATGTATTGGATAGGCATTTGCATAACATGTAATTCAAAATAGCATAAGAAGCATAAAACACAATAAACCATAAAACATATGTATATATATGTGTGTCCAAATGTTTGCATCGCGTGCATCATCAAAAAATAATACATGTTTGTCTTAGTACATCCGGAGACATGTCTCTAAAAAATTATGCATAGAAAAGAAAGCCTAGATATCTAGTCCCGGTGGTGCTCATGGTAGAACGTCACCGCTCGTACTAAACGTCTCAGGAGTCGGTGGATGCGAGTCAGCACCCCCACCGTGTACCTCTGGTATGCTAGCAGGACATCCGCTAGCCGAGCATAATCCGAGATCCCTCGAGTGATAGCCTCGAGATTCTGAATGAGCTCTCCTCTGTCGCCACCCTCCTCCTGAGGATCCGTTGCTGCGGCCTGGTGTCTCCTCGCAATGGGAGACATGCCAGCTAGATGCTGTTACACAGTAAAATGTCACTGCCATCATGTCAGTCTCCCTACTGTGCTATAAAACCACATTCACCTAAGCTCATGCTCCTTGAAATGGCTAAAAACCCTCTTTGCCTAAGTTAATTGAATCATCACGTCTGTTAATTAAATAACCGCGCTGATTGGCGAAGGATAATGTAACCGCTGCGCTGCCAACGCGGAAGCACACGTGTTTTCCGCGCTGGTCCAATTTCACGGACAGCGCGCCCTCTGCTTGTACTATTGAGCGCTGACCATACCTCTTCTATAATAGATCTGTGATGCCAGCGTGCCAGCCCAGTTTTTCAGCCGCACTGATCCTGTTTAGGTGAATTTGTTCTAACAGCCAACCTTCCAGATGACTCCATACTTGGCTGTTAGCATTGTTGAGGTCGCCATCCTTTCTCTGGAATGTTTTTTCGACTGATCACCCACTTATCTTGGGGGAGAGCTCGTCCTTTACCTATTCATGGAGACTCCTTCTCCTTTATAAGCCTCCTCCATTGCCCATGAGCAGCTAGTTTTGGAACATATAGACTTTGTTCGAGGAATTCTTAGTGCATTAGTGCTGCTCTTTGTGGGCATTTGGTGTGTGGTTTGAGGATTGCTTTGAGCTTGAGGAAGGTCATGAGCTTGTTGCCTTGTATGTGAGAGAGAGACCTCTTTGACTTGGGAGATTTGCTTCAAAGGTGAATGCTTGGAAGACATGCTGGCTGGACCCCCTAGAGAAGGACTCAGCGTCAGGACTTCGGTTGTACCTTACTCTATTTTCTGATTAATAAAGATAGATGACTACTCTTATGGTTCCATTTCCATTTGTCCCATGAATGATTAATGTAAATTGTATCCTTCCTGACTGATACATAGTTGTTTTTAGTAGATTTTACACTCGTGTTTGCTCTCTCTTTGCTTGTGCAGGTGTCCGTCCGCGAGGATAGTGGAGGACCGTGATCGGCCGGAGTGAAGGAGCGAGAGGATCATCTCTTCGACAAACATAGCACTGGAACCCAAGTAGGTTTCTTTTACCCACTTGTTAATTACAACTAGGAACCTGCAGTGTAGCATTGTTTGATTGTTGCTAGACCCCCTTTGGGCTAGTAGGGATCACCTCTATCCGTAGAGGGGATTTACCTCTCCAACAAAATTCCTTGAGAATCACGAGTTGGTTGTAGTTGAATGAGGATTAGAGCGAGACCTCCCATTCCTAGTTCTTGATCCCAATTTAATGGATCTTCCCATTGAAATGTGGAACCTCTCCCTCCTATTATGGATCCTCAACTCCCTCTCTTTCCCTATAAATCAAACCCTATCATCTACTTTTGGTTATTTCTTGGTTGGATATTTCTTTGTTGCCTTCCTAGTGCTAAACTATACCCAAATGTTGCCCATTTGGCTAAGGGGAAAGGAGTTCTTGAAGGTTAAGGCTAGGACTTGGAAACTCACCTAAAGGAGCCTTCCAACATCAAGGATGAAGTGGTTGTAATTCTCTCTTTACTATCTTTTAATAATACATTAAGTGTTTTCCTTCCATAAATGTGTTGATTATAGCTCATTTAGTATAATACTCCTTGATTTGTTATATGGTTTATGTTGAAATGATTTTTTCCATGTACGCGTTTGTTGTTTCCACGTGATTTTACTTTCATGTATTCGTCCACATTGGCGAAGAGGAGACTGAGCTTGGAAGCAAGAGAATCAAGGACAACACCAATGAATATTAGCATCAGAGTGAGGTAGGTCATCTATCCTCCTTTGTATTTACTGGTATAAGATAGGAAAGTTTGCACATATTTGTCTAGATTATTGCTAGATCCCCCCATAGGACTAGATGGATTGTTTCTATCTGTAGAAAGGATTATCTGTAGAATAAAATGGCAACTACAATGGGGAGGTTGTAACCATTCAAGCCTCCTTTTTATGTTTGGTATTTTTTATTAGTTTGACCAACCTCATTGTGATCTATGATTTAGGGTCATTTTGGGTCTACATTCTAAGTAGTACATTCTTTAGAGTGTCAAGTCTAGATGTATATTTGGATTTCTCCTCATTTTCATAATTCTTTCTCCCTCGATGTTCTTTTATCCAAAAAAATCACATTGTTGCATTGCAAACACACGTTTTTACCATAAAGTAGCGTTGATCCACCTTATCAGGGTGGATTTTCAATATGAAAGTAGCATTGGTCCAAAAAATGAGATTTTTAGGGTTTTTATCATAAAGGTCTAGTGTGTCTTGATCTCTAAAGTGTTCTCGTGCTCTGTGTGCATATAATTTTCCATTATTTTTGTTGATTTATTATTGGTTTGCAAAATCCCATCCCTTTGTTTTAAGTAGTGAAAGTGAATTTTGGTTGAGTCTATAGTTATTGGGTCAATTGAATTTACTGTTTGTTTCTTGTACGTGTGGAAGCAATAATAATTTGTTATTGGTTAAAGCATTATTAGCTATTTTTAAAACCATAAAAGAAATGGTATTTATATTTTCTTAGCTTTCATCTAAACATTTACTTTTCAAATTGCATTAGATTACATTGCATTGAAAAGTCATTTTTGGGATTATCATTGAGCATAGATTACATTTCTTAGTGTCAAAAGCTGAAAAATGCATTTTCATCCATTGGGAAGAAAAGTTAAAAAAAAATCATTTTACTTTAGGTAGGTGCATTGGAATAGTGAAAGCGGAAATTCTAGTTAGGAAGCTTTATTTGTTGCATACTTGATTGTCTCATCAATGTTTACGTTTTTTCCCTATACTAGTTAACTTTCATCAAAATGAAAAGAATCTTTTTTTCGCATATTATTTGCATCATAGGTGGGTTCCAGTGATATCGATCTTTGAGGCTTAAAAATGAAACTTAATCCAAGATCAAAGTTAAAATTTACCTCAATTAACCTAAGGATCATTTGGAACATTAACGGAAACATTTAGAGGTATAGGCTAGAGATGTGTTCCCACGTCATTAAACATAGGAGTTGTCATTATTTTACAATGTTGTATCACAGGGGTGAAATATTGTTCCACATACAGAAGTGTATAGGACTGTTCACCAGTACTTTCAGGGATATTGTAGGTGCTCCATGCATGGGAAGTATATGGGAATGCTCTCATTGAATGGTTATGCATTAGAGAACACTGCTAATACCACACTTCCACATAGTGTCGTGTATATTTTTGGAGTGACCAATAGGTTTCTATCCATCCATAGGTAATCAAGTCAACTGCATCGTATACCATGATACATCGAACAAAACATTCAGGGAGATTGGTTGTCATACATTAAGTCCTTGGTTTGTGAAGATGTATATTTTAGTTCACAGTTTCTTGGTAAACCTTTATGCCTAGTTACCCATTTTTTATTTATTTTTGTTAAATTATAAAATCAATTAATTGACCATGGGAAAATATCTTTCCTATGGAATACTCCTTAGTAGATATTAGGTTGAGACTAATGGAAATAATTCCCATGTTAACCAACCATTAAACCCTTCTGACAGGAATCTTGGTCCTTTCTCTTCTTTTAGAAATGTTGGTGCTTCCTAAATGGAAAAGTTGTCCCTTCCCAGGTTTACCATTGGTTTTCCAATTTGCTTATTTTCGACCCCAATGGTTCTAAATGTCCAAACGGCTCCTCAACTAGGCTCTCCTCCACCTGAACGGTATCAAACTTTGGTTGAGCCTAAAGTTAACTCTTTACCTTCTTCGCTTGTTCAGTCTTCTTCATCTTCTTCATATTCATCTAGTGAAAGCCTACAAGTAAGTAATTAGGTGGATAAAAATAAGAACGAAAGGAATATTAAGAATAATAAAAATAAGGAAAGGGCCAACTAAGCAACCATTACTATAGATGCAACTAATGTTAAAAAATATTCCAATCGACCTTGTAAAGTGAAATTCCAATGCAAGCTTTGTAAGGGTGACCACCTTCTTCGAGAATGTCCTTGTATTCCCAAAATATTAGAAGTGTGGTCCACGGGTTCACATCGACCTTTGCCATTGACCTATGGATATCATGGTAATGATAAACCTTCAACTAATGATAGTAAAGCCCACGAGAAAAATGGAAAAATCAAATCTCCGTGTAGGTTATGTGAGGGGCATCATCCTATTCACCTTTTTCCTTATATGGATGAAGCCTCTAACATGTTGGATATCCTTATCACTTCTCAACCTCGTCTTCCAAATGGTTATCAAAATATTTCCCTTGATCCTCCACTAGTTGATCAAGTGATTAATCAAAACTCATCTATGGTAAATACCACTCTCTCTGAAAGTGAATCCCATGAGTCCGTTTCCGACCAACCATTGGTAAAAAAAATGATTGATCTAATTTCACTTTTAGTTGATCAAATTTATCTTGTAGAGAGTGAATTTTTATCGCTCAATTTCTTCTGGTTTCTTCAAATTCCAAAGAACTAGGGGGAAATACTCATGTTCCCATGGTGCAGGGGGGTGATCCTCCTATTCCCATGGTATGGGGGGGTGGATCCTCTAATTCCTGTAACACAAGAGAGAAGTCCTCCCATTATGATGGCACCATCTCCAAGTAGTTTAGTCACTTTCTTTGATTGGAGTCGAGTGGCAGGATATCACCTTCCTTCCTATATGCCCTTTCAAGTCACAGTACAGGTTTATAATATAGATGTACCTAGCACAATCATAGATGAAGGCGCATATATTAGTCTTCTGTCCTCAACTACTTGGAAAGATTTAGGTTCTCTACAGCTTGTCCCCATTACCCAAAGTCTCTTAGATTTTAATAAAGGAACCAGTCAACCCTTAGGAATCCTTATGAAATTTCCTATTACTTTTGGAGGAAAAATAGTCTATCTTAGTGTGCTAGTTTTCCAAGGCCCTTTGGATTTTAATTTACTCCTCGGTCATGACTATGTTTATGTCACGGGAGTTCTTTTCTCTTCTCTCTTTCATGTCATATCTTTCCTGCATGAAGGAAGAATTGTGGTCATTCGTCAAATTTCATTCATTGGTCCTAATTTGACTCTCGATCAACCATCTTCCCTAAATGGTCCTTGTATGCAAGTGGTATGACCCCCTCCACAAGTTAATTTTGTGGCGACTTATTCTGTGCCCACATCTACTGGTGATCTAGTCAGTGATATAGTGCATCATGCACTAGGGCATTAGAACCTTACCTTTCCATTAGATCACTTGACATGTATCCCTTCCAGAGCATTTTTCTCCTGTGTGATGAGAATCTCTTGGAAGCTATCACCTCTTATAGCCCATAATCAAGGTACCATGAGGATAGTTCTTTTACTATGTCAACCTCGCTAAAAAATGAAATATGTCCCTATGAGAATGGTTATTTTATTGTGTCAAGGTAATTAAAAAATGAAACAAGCTGTCATGAGCATAATTTCTTACTTGTGTCAAGCTCGTTAAAAAATGAAACAAGGTGTCATGAACATGGTTCTTTTCCTGTGTCAATCTCGTTAAAAAATGAAACAAGTCCCCTTCTAATTCGAGTATTTGATTAGATCTCCTAAATTCCCAGTTGAGTCTTTCACTTGATCTCATAAGTGAGCCTTCATTCCATCCACCTGTTAGTAACTACTAGTCTACATAGGTGAATGAAATGAATATTGCAGGCATGTACCTCGAATTGAGTCATTATGTTGGGGTTATGCAAACCAAACTCAAGCATAGTTTATCCTTGTTTCAAGCTTGTGTGAAAATGAAACCAAACCCAAGCATATTTTTTTTCCGTTTAAAGCTTGTGTAAAAATGAAACCAACTCGAAGCATATATTTTTCCCATGTTTTAAGTTTGTGAAAAAATGAAACAATATTCATGTATACTCAAGCATAGTTTCCCATGTTTCAATCTTGTGTAAAACTGAAACCATTCCCACTTTACCTCTTGTGATTGCCATTTTTATAAGCATGTTTTTGCCAAATGAGCCTTGGTTTTTTCATTCCATCGTCACCATCTCTTTGGCCGATCATATGATTTCACTTGGCTATTTTACCCTTGCCTAAGGAACATCCACACTGAGTGGTCTTATTAGCCAGCCTCCTGAACTTTACATGTTTTTCATAGTTCCATCATGACTAGAAATAATTGTTATCCTTTTATATTATTATTTCCTCCAAGTGGAGTCCTCTTTCAGCTCTTTTTAGACTCTCAAAATATGAAAAGATTGATGATCACTTATCTTTTCGAACTCGTAAAATTAAATGAAAAGACGTCTACTCAGTATAAGTTTAACCCTTTTCCAGACTGAGATAGACTAGTTATGAAAATGGAATACCTTAGTCAAACATGACTAAGAGGTTCTCTTGAATATTGTTTTCTACCTTTACAGATTCGAGAGACTATCTACGGAAAGGGATCTCTGGAGTTTCCATTTTGCCTCTTTTTCAAACTCTGTAAACATGAAAAATATGTTGAGTTACCCCTTCGTCAGACTCGTAAAACTAAAACAACGAATGACTTGTCATCATGAGGAGACCGAGCTACTCCTTCTTATGTTTTGTTAAAAATAATAGGATGGATTCATCCAAATGATGAACTTATACGACAAGCATATGGTATCCTATTCAATATTGGGATTAAAAATAAAGAGGTACTTGCTAGAAATAGTTTTGGGGGGGGGGGATGGAAGTAAACATATATCTTGTAATTCGTATAAAGGCACCATGTCACTCTTAAACATGACACTTTCCATATCTCATGTCAGGTTTGGGTTATCCTCACTTTGTCACTTGTCTTACCAGGTTTTGGAAACCATTTTTCTCTCATATGATTATATCATATTATCACGATGACCTTTATGTTGAGTCAAATGTTTCCAAATTCTGTAGTCGTTTCATTGATATGTTCAAGAGAAATCCCATCTACAATTCAAACCACTTATACCCAATTTGACTTTTCTACCACAATCCTGAATCACTCTTGCCAACTCTGACAAATCCTAAGTTTCGTATCGATGATGTGGGAAAAATCATGGGCCTCCTTCGATTGATCACTTCATGTCGATTCCAGCTCATTATCTATGATAATGATCTAGAAATTTTGTTTCAGTACCTTGGATCTTGCGTACCTCAATGGGAGGTTCTTTGCATTCAATGATAGGTTCACATCAGTGGCCTTTGATCAAATGATTCTGTGAGTGTTCGAATTTAGTTTCATTGTTCACACTCGTAGATTGTGTTTTCATACCTTTAGATCCATTTTCATCATTGGTGGTTTCTCTCATGCCTATTAATGGTTCACATCATTGACTAGTAATCAGGTGGTTTCTACCATGTTCGACTTCAACCCATTTATTCAGTTGGTTATATTCATACTTTGGTTGGATCAGGACAGAGATGAAGACCTTGGGTTTCATTTGATAAATCCAAACTACATGGAGTTATTAAGTATTCATGATTCTACACATGATCCCTTCTATTCAGATCGTTTCATCCATGCTATGGATTCATACAAATGATACCTTCTATTTGGATGGCTACGTCCATGCTGTGGATTCATACACATGATCCCTTCTATTTGGATGGTTGTATCCATGCTGTGGATCCATTCACATGATCCTTTCTAGTCAGATGGTTGCATCCATGTCATGGATCTATGTATTGTTCGATGCTTACACTTTGATCATACTTACATTAAAAATTTCAGATATATTGTATTATGTTTGATTTGCAAGTCCCCTGACGATGGCTCTCCAAAGTCCTTGCCTTGATTTGTAAATAATTTCAGCCATCACTTCTCGTTCTAACTTCATGCTTTAAGGGGAATTTATTATAGAGTATTTTTTCGCACTCCCTGTCTCATATCCTAAGTGTCGCAGTTTGTGTCATCAATGTCACAAGTGTTGCAAAGTGACAAATCCATCAAGAACAATGTATTCACCATGAAACATGTTTAGAACCATCCCCGAAGGAAGAAGAAGGCTTTCCTTGAAGGAATTCTAAAGAAATTGTCTAGAACCTTGTTTTGCAAGTCCAACACTACTTTTAGCAGACAAAACCATGTTGGTAACCTTTTGTCTAACTAGTGACTAGTGTTGCCAGCATGCCTTTTGATAGGAAAATACGTGCTAGCCCTCTTCAAGATTTTTTTTCCTAAAATGGAGGAGAATCTTGTCCCACTAGAAGTCTCTAGAACGACGAGTTGGTTGTAGTTGAATGAGAATTAGAGTGAGACCTCCCGTTCGTGGTTCTTGATCCTACTTTAATGGATCTTCCCCTTGAAATGTGGAACCTCTCCCTCCCTTTATGGATCCTCAACTCACTCTCCTTCCCTATAAATAAAACCCTTTCCATATACTTTTGGTTAGCTATTGGTTGGCTATTGCTTGGTTGCATTCCTAGTATTGAACTATGCCCAAATGTTGCCCATTTTTCTAAGGAGAAAGGAGTGCTTGAAGGTTAAGGCTAGGACTTGGGAACTCACATAAAGGAGCCTTCCAACTTAAAGGCTTAAGTGGTTATAGTGATCTCTTTACTATCTATTAATAATACATTATGTGTTTTCTTTCCATAAATGTGTTGATTATAGCTCATTTGGTATAATAATCCTTGATATGTTATATGTTTTATATTGGAATGGTTTTTTCCATGTATGTGTTTGTTGTTTCCACATGATTCTCCTTTCAAGTATTCAACATCGGTGAAGAGGAGATCGATCTTGGAAGTGATAGAATTAAGGATGGAACCAATGGATTTTAAAATCAGAGTGAGGTAGGCCATCTACCCTCCTTTGTGTTTTCTAGTATAAGCTAGGAAATTTTGCACATATTTGTCTAGTTTGTTGCTAGATCTTCCCATAGGAGTAGAGTGATCATTTTTGTCTGCACAACAATGGCTTTAATGACTAAGCTTGTAGAGACTGAATCATTCTCTTTCAAGGAAGAAGTAGAGGAGACTTGAGCGAGAGTTGTATGGTCTCAAGGTAGCACAACGTGCTTCGTACACGAGGATCGATAAATATCTCATCGATTTGGGCTTCACCAAAAGTGAAGCAGATGCAAACCTCTATCATATCATTGTAGAAGATAAATGGTTGATTATTGTGTTTTTTTTCCTCTGGAAAAATCCGTAAAACTTTCATTAATATTTGAAAACTTTACATTGATATCGCTATGATAAACGCAGGGTTCACTGTGTCTACAGTGAGGCCTATGTCATATGCCAAAAAGATCTATAACTGGGATGTTCCACGCAGGGTTATCCAGTATTTTCAAAGATTTTCAAAAAAGCCAAGAACTTTGGCTCGCTTGGTAACTAGTTCAGATTGTGCTATAAGATTTATACATAAATGCTGCTATATATAATTCAAAAATTCCTGCTGTTTATGGACCGACAGCTTGCTGATATCCCTGATCTATATAGGGACGATGGTAATATTTGTGTTCCTGTTGTTCATTGACTTCCGTGATTTCCCAGACTCCTCGTTCCATCAGCGCGGCCTCCTTGGATAGTCTGTCGGCACCTTCGTTATGCTCCCTGTAGATACGAGAACATGAGATTATGTTAAATGCAACTTTAAATCCCAGAACCTCATGTAGAATGATGCTGAGTGTGTGCACATGACAGTATGATGTGTTGTTGAACCAATTTACTATGATTTTTGAGTCCCCGAATATGTTGATGCAATCAATATTATGGCCCAAGGCAAAATGAAGGAGGTGTCTGAGGGTAATCAGCTCAGCAAAATTGTTTGAACCCCTGCCCAATCCTGCTTTGATTTTGAAGTAGTGATGTTCAGTCTTGTGGATGATGATTCCACCCCCACATCCTTGTTGGTTTGCTGCACCATCAAAATATGCCCATGGGAGAGAATGGTCAATGATGGGGGGCGGTCGAGGGCGTCGTGGAGGAGCAGATGGAAGTTCTGGGAGGTCTTTGAACGCTGCGACGATGCGTGCTTCGACCAGGTGCCAGAAAACAAGATTGTTCTGGAATATGATCTGGTTCCGAGTCTTCCATAGCTGCCAAAACACTATGGCCGGGAGATTTAACATTAACGTGCCTTTGTGCCTAGAGTTCCAATCCTCCCAGGCTTCTGAGATGTTTTTTCCGTGCCAGTGCCCGATGTAAGATAAGGAGTTTTTTAAGTTGGTCCACAGTGTCTTTCCAATACTGCAAAGAAGAAATAAGTGGTCTGTGGATTCTGACTCAGCTCGACAGAAAACACACTAGGTTGGTCCCTGTTGGGCTCTGCGTTGGAGGTTTTCTCCTGTAGGAACCTTGTTCCTGAGAACGCACCAGAAGAAGAGCTTTGAACGTGGTGTGGTGGATAGCTTCCATATTGATTGCCACCAGTCCAACAGGTTGTCGGGCTTCCTATGACTGATGAGGAGGGAGTACCCTTCCTTTGGGGTATAAGAACCAGCATCCGATGGACTCCAAATTAGTTCGTCGCTGCCTTCAGTGATTCGGATATGTGATTCGTTTAGTGCCTCCCTGTAAGAAAGCCATGCCTGGTGCCACTGTGGGGGGATATTTAATTGGCGCGGTGATAGCCAGGCCTGGTGAAATATATCGGAGGCCTCTAGATCCACAATGTGGGCAATCACTTTTATATTGTGAGTGAGTAGGTACTCCACAAGGTCCTGAGGGAGCTGGTGTCTGCCCCCACTGCCTACCCAAGGGTCCATACCAATCCGCGCAAGTGTGCCATTCCTGATTCGCCAGGCCAGATTGTCTCTTATCATGGGCATTGAGTATATAACGGCCTTCCAAATAGAAGAGGTCCCCGAGCTGTTCCATGAAGGGAGTCTGATCCAATCCATAATGTCAAGGGGCTAGATGTACTTATGATATGATATCCTGGTCCACAGATTTTGGCTTGTGATCAGAGCCCAACTCATCTTCGCTGCCAGAGCTTGAGCAAAAAGTGGGAGTTGCTTAAGTCCCCAACCCCCCCATTTTTTTGGTATGGCAATCTTCTGCCAACCAATCCAAGCGAAAATTTTCTTGTCTTGGCTGCCCGCCCACAGATATCGATTGCAAATTTGTTGCATGCGGGCTAATGTATGTCTGGGAATCCGTGCAAGTGCCATCCAATTGAGTTGTGGCTTTCACTAGATATTTATTTTGTTATGTGTATTTGATTCTCTTCCTCTATTGATTAATTTTTTTCTCGATCTTTATGTGCTCTCATTGTAAAGAGTAGAAGTAGATTCGTGTCTCTTGCTTTAGTACATTGCAAGAGCTTGTGAATCTACAAGAAAATATACATGGTATCAGAGATGAGAATAGTATACTAGAGGAGATTTCAAAGTTTTGAGTTTTTGGGTTATAGGTGAAAGTCAAATTTGCAATACATACTTTAGGATCGACAGATGGAGTTCTATGGGTTAAGGCTCGAGTATGCCTTGGAAGGAAACTCAAATTTTATATCCTGGAGATACATGATGGAGCTGTGCTGGAGGACAATGGATTGAAGGAATTTGTTGAAGAGGAAATTCCTAAGCCAACGACCACTGATGCACAAAACATGGATGAATGGAAGAAGTGTGTGGCGAAGACAAGGTGGGTAATCCTTGAGGGATTTGAGACCACATTGTCTCGAGTCTCCATGGGAAAGAAACTCCTCATGCTATGTGGAAAATATTGAATGACCTGTATCAGAATATCAATGATCAAAGGAAGTTGGCACTGAAGGATAAACTTCGAAAAATCAAAATGAAGAAAGGCGAGACCATTCCAGAATACTTGACTAATTTCACTTAATGTTGGGATGAACTTGGAAGTGCTGGAATCATGGTTGTCGAGGAATATATGGTGAGCCTTGCTCTTCTTGAACTCCCAATGATTTGGCATAATTATAAGGACTCTGTCAATGGTTGGGAGAAGTTGCCAGATTGGGAATGACTATGGTAAGATTTTATGCAGGATGAGATCAGGAGGAACACCAGGGATGGATCTTCATTAAAGACTGATGATGAAGAGAATTGTGACTTAGTGATTAAGGCAAGGAAGGGCAAAGGGAAAAATTCCCATTCCAAATCAAATTCTTATCATGGAGGTAAGAAGAAAGACATGACAAAAGTTAAATGCTTTCACTGTCACAAGATGGGACATTTTTTTACAAATTTTCCACTCAAGAAGTCCAAGGAGAAGTTATAAGGATGAGTGACAGGTGAGGCTTTGGCCTCTCAATTCGAATTGGACTTTTCCCTCATTACATACTTGGTGTCATCAATGTTAGGAAGTGTATGATACTTAGACTTGGAGCTTCATTCCACATGATTGGTGACAAAGAGTTATTTAGTGACTCGGAGGAGAACAATCTCTAGATGCATATCGAGATGGGTGATGACTAGAAGTATAATGTTACTGGATTGGGCAAGATTTATTTTTAGAGGGAGCATGGGGATCCACTCACCTTGAAGAATGTTATGTATGTACCCGAGCTGAAGAAGAACTTAGTATCAGTTGCCATTTTTGAGGATAGAGGCTATGATGTGATCTTCTCGAAAGGAAATGCATTCCTTCAACACAAAGCCATAGGTCCAGTAAAGAATATAGGGATTCAAGTTAAGAATATCTATAAGATAGAGGTAGAGGTGTGTGTTTCTTTGAGTTCAAAAGCATAAAATATACAATGCCCAGACGTTGGTGAGTTGTGGCACAGACGTTTGAGCCACTTGGATCACGGGGCTTTAAAGATGTTACAGTAGGTCTCTATGGGTCTTCCCAAAGGTACGGTTGAGTCAGCATACACCAAGTATTCCTTTGGAGACAGAGACAGTCGAGCAGAGTCTATTCTAGAGAGAGTCCATTCAGATGTGTGTGGAACATTCTCGAAAACATCCATGGCCAAACACAGGTATTATGTTATATTTTTTTATGACTATTCTTGTAAATGTTGGATATTTTTCATGCAGAAAAAGGAGAAAACATTCACAAAGTTTTGTGAGTTCAAAGCATTGGTAGATAAAGAGTCAGGCAAGAAGGTTAAAGCTCTAAGGAGTGATAATGGTCATGAGTATGTATCCAATGAGTTTAAGAACTTCTGTGTAGTGGAAGGGATTAAACAAGTGTTAAAGACACCTCATAACCATCAACAAAATGGTGTTACCGAGAGCAAGAAGAAAAGAATTGTAGGGGCATCAAGGGAAATTTTTCATGATCAGGGCTATTGGTTACCTATACCAATAGGTTTCATATTTCATGATTGGAAAATTCAAGTGCCAAATATGCTCTACTTTGCTGCTACAAAGGTTCCATATTTGCAAGAAAAGACAAGGTGTGTACATGCCTTCATGCCCATTAAATTTCTGATGGATGACCCAACAGTCTAATCTGGGTCATGCCATGTTTTCAATTTATGTTGTAGAATAGAGAAAGAAATCTGTCCAAACTGTCTAAATCTTGGCAGATCAGTAGTTAGGCAGAGAAACTAAGGTTCCCAACTGCTTAATTTGGGGCCTTGGAAGAAATAAGGGTAGTGCTAGATAGGAAAGGAAATGCAAAAAAGCCAATGAAAAAGAAAAGGCACACAAGGGGTTTGCAAGTCCAAGTGCACCCACCAAGAAGAAATAAAAAATGCTAGGCAAAATAGTTGGGTAGGTAGATGGGGTTGTAGAAATGATGTTCCTCCCATGATCAACTTTGCTAAGCAAGTACAGGCAAAACAACACAGTGGAGCATGTCTAACTCCCCTCTTTCCCTTTGTTTACCACTCATGACTAACACCCCTGCACCAGGTATGTTCATAAGGGAAACTAAAAGCTTTATGGTGGTTCTTATGGCCTTTAGAAGCCACATTTCTTGTGTAAAGTTCTTTTCATTTTGATCTACTCTTTACATTAAGTTGTTTTCAAGAAAACTTAGTAATATTGGTCTTCATTCACATTTTCCCCCATATTAACCTCTAACTCTATTGTCTAGCTCCCTATGCTCCACCTCCCCTATTATTATAACACCATGGTGTATAAACCCTAAACAAGTATAAATATCCCCTCCTTGGCATTATAGCCATATGTTCCACTACCAGGGCATTGGATTAACATTTGGTTAAGCTCAAGAACCCAAGCCTAACCCCTTTTTTCTATCAGAACCTACCCACCTAGCCAACTCTCCAGTTTTGCCTAAAAAACCCTCGAGAAAACCATTCTGGACACCCTTATAAAACTAAAAGGAAAAAAATTTGATGAAACCTACCTTCCCCACCTTATCCTAAGGTCGGGAGCCAATATGCGCCTTTTTCATATAAATCCATCAAAACCCGCCTATCCTAAGTTTAGCCCCCATATGCCTTATGTGAAAAATTGCATGAAAAACCTTTGTTTGTGCCTTTTCCTAATTTTGCCGGGTATATATGATTTTATTAAAGAAAATCATTAAAAACTATGGAAATCTGTTAAATACCCAAAGGGTCCCGCCAAGCACAGTTACCAACAAAAAGATTATTTTAAGCCGCCCGTTGACTTTATCCGCCGTGTAGCTTACGGGCTCGATATCCGTCTGATCAAAGCCTTTTCTAATCGACGGTCATCATAGGTTTCAGAGGGGCCTGACGTCTGACAGATAACCAAGATTGACTTTATCCTTCGTGCATATTCCCTGCCCGACAGCCGTCAGATCTTGCACCTGAAATCCAACTGTCCTCGTGGATTTCAAAAGGGCCTCGATGTCCGACAGATATCGTCCGATATCTGCCAGACGATGATGTCACGCGGGGACACGCGTAGCTCCCAAATTCCGTCGGAGCCCCCTCTGACAGATTCCTTGCCGTGCAGGAGGGGGCCCGATATGACGACACCTATCCGCCCGCATCACCATCCTATTTTTGCCTATGTCAGCGCCACGACCGCGCGCCTTGTCTTCCATTCGTCCACCTGGTCGCCACCTCGTCACCCTCGTGGACCGGTCTCAGGCCGCCACATCACCTGATGACGTCCTGCTGATGTCATCCGACCCAGACCCACTTGCTGACGTCATGCTGATGTCATTCAAAAAGCACGCCAATAAGCCAAAAAGCCATCTTTTCACGATTTTACGTGTTTTTTGGCACTTTTCACAAAAACACCTCTACTTTCTCTGCATGCACGTTACGAAGAGCAATTCGCCAACCAAGACCAGACCAACCACAGACCGTCAAGGCGTGCGCCCAACTACTGTTCAAAACCCAAGGAACACCATTAAATAGGTATTTGTCCGAGAACTTCCCTGCAACCTGGTTTATTTCTCTGTAAAATCTAAAATACACCTGAGCATGGCTGAAACTTGAGAAATTACTGTAATACCAAGCACACCCAGCTTCCCCGTGAATAATTGACGGTCAAATCTAACTGGCAGAGCCATTTCGCACTGAATTCTTAATATAAACCCTTCTCTGTTCGCGCCGTCGTGAACCACAATCCATAACCTGTTCCTAATTATCAAGGAGAGGTCTGCTAAACACGGTGAACAACCCTCACAGAGTGCCAAACAGTATTTCAATTGCTGTGAACCTGTCCTGCAACCCTGCATTCCTCTAAAAATCTTCTTTCTCAGATAACACGTTCATTATTCATCAAATAGCATTCAAACAAGCATGGAAACTCCCAAGGCATCAGTAGCCCTCAATGTTACTCCCCTGAATGCCCCCCAGAGAGAGCTGGAATGGCAAGATTTGGCAGACCTAAATTACCAAATCTCAGAGGACAGCCCATCCAAATGCAAGTTCCACATTCACCTGTTAAATGAGCTCAGAGCTAAGCACAAGGATGGAACAGATATTCTAGGCATTTGGGAGTCCTCCCTCCCAATCTTCAAGCTGCCTCAGGTCAACCAGTTCCCTGACCTGATTCACCTATGTGCTGTCTGCTATGACCCCATGCAGAGGGCTCTGCTCAACTCTGAAGGTGCAGTAGTGTTTTATACAACCCTTGAGGCCATCAGAGGAATGCTCCAGTTTAAAACCCAGAAGAAGTTGGTTCCCTTGTCCCTGTTGGACCTGATCAACCAAGGAGCCAAGGTACTGACAGAAGCACAGATCCTAAAGCTGAATCAGTTGTTTATCAACAACTCTGACACAGTGCTGCACCCTCCCATTTTTTATGGCTACCTAAATCAACTGGGTCTGGACCTGGCATACATGATAAGCTTAGTTTTGGGATACAAATCAATGGAGTTTATTGAGGAAACTGTATTAGTGATGATGACAAGTTTTCCCCCGGTAAGACCCCCATTTGTTATGATTATGCTACATATATCTCAGACAAGATACATGAGCAATTTCTACACTTGTCTAGAGAGAAGGTGTTCAGATACACCTCATACATTTATCATCTCATTCTGTACCACCAACATGAGAAGTTCTCTTTTGAGATCAAGAGGACTGATGCAGCAGGCAACCCAAGGTCAATGGTATACTGGACCTCAGTCTTCCACATCCTCACATACTCTCCATACACATATTCTGAGTTCATAGACTTATTCATCCATCCAGCTATGTCTCTCTTTGTAACCTCACCCCCTCCAAGACTGTCTGATGAGATGCAGAGGATTCTGCAGCTATCCAATACCTATAGTATAGGGGATTGGTACTTCTACCAACACTTCACTGTGATCAAGAATATATGGGTGTGAGCTACGCCCATACAAGTTGCCCAGGTTTGTGCCTATGAGGCTCTTTGCCTTGGAGTATTTCAGGCAATTTGGCAATGTCGATCAGGTGCACTTTGCTGGAAGGGGTAAAAAGGCATAGCTCAAAGTTAGAAACCAGCTTGGCCATTTGTTCTAAACAGAAGAGAAGGATGGAAAGAGGTAGATAGGATGTTGGAAGGCCTTGGCCTAAAACAAAGTTTCCTTTGGAAGCCCCCTATGACCCTAACAACTTTATATCCCTGAAAAGGCAGAAATGCAAGCTCTCTAGCTATGAGCATGAGAGCATGCTCCGCATTCAAAGACATGCCAACCAACCAAAGTGGAGAAGAAACACACTAGAAGAGCCTGTGACTCAAGAAGAACTAGTTGAAAGAGCTAGAAGGCATTTGTTAAAGATGGCTGACTTGGAATGTCCTTCTCAGGTACTTACTCTCCCAAAGCCTCAAACATCAGCAGTTGCTTCATCTTCTGCAACACAGCAGGAGGCAGTGCAAACCACAGACCAAGGGCAGAGCAAAGGCAAGGAAAAGATCATGGAAGAACCACAGGGCCAACAGGGTCAACAACAGCAACCCCAGCAGGAACAACAACAAGGAGACCAACAGGGTCAGGAAAAGCAAAAAGGAGAGGCCCAGATGGCTACCCAAGAACAAACAGTGCCAGTGGCACCTCCAAGGCAAGACTCTAGGGTTGATTCCTCTGTCCTCCAGACCCCTCAAAGGGAGGACATTAGCAGAAAAAGAGAAAGGGAGACTCCCCTCACTGAATCACCAGAGAAGAGGCAAAGATTAAATCCTTTCTCAGAGGAGGAAATGCCAAGCATGGAGGCTTCTGCCAGCTCCTTGCAACAGGAGCAACACAGGGCATCATTGGGAGAAGTGAGCTCCTCAAGGCAGTAGCAGGGAACAGGTGTAAGCATAAAATAACAGTTCAAAGATGCCAAAAGAAGGAGTGAGACAATAAAGATTCGGCTCTACAATCACCTGCTAAACATGGCACCTACAAACCAACAGAGGCTCATGTCTGCATTTGATGTGCAGGAAGGAAAGATGACAATGAGCCACTTCACTCCAACAGTGCAGCAACCACAAACAACTACAGACTACATCAGGACCAATCTGGAGGTCCTGTCAAAAGACATCCACCCGATGGATCAGATTGAGCTCCACAAACAGACGGGTGAGATGGTCTATGCCACCTTGGCTGATAAGACCTTAGTCAACTACAAGCTGCAGAATAGCTTGAACAATACTGCAGCACAGCTTGAGTTGAAAAAGGCTTCCTCTCAAGCTAAGGATAACAGGATTAAAGCCTTAGAGGAAATAATAATAGAGTTTGGGCATGACCCCAATGATGTTAAGGGTGTACAACAAGTCCTCAAGCTGAGGGATGCTGATATGGCAGCAATAAAGAAAAAATTGAAAATCCCACCAACTCTCCACCCACAAACAGATGAGGTTGCCCAGCAGAGGCAAGAAAAGGATGCAGCTTCCTTACTAATGACATTATACAAGGAGCTCATCCAAACACAAGAAAAGCTGCAGGAATCAGAAGCCACATTGGAAGCAGCATTGCAGTAGAAGGAGGCAGGGCAATCCTCACAGCCACCTCCAGGAACAATAAATCTTGAGGAAACCCCTCAAGACACTGCCCCTCCCAGCCAACAAGTGCAGCAAGAAGCTCCAACTACCACAACACCAACAACAGAGCAGGCTGAAAGCCTGGACATGCAGAAGTTGAGGAAAGAAATACAGGTACTGGAGTCCCAGATGTCTGAGCTAAGCCAAGCCCAGGACAGCCTGGCAAAAATAAATGAGAAATATGACAAATCAAATAAAAATGTGGCTGAGAGGGAAAGGGAGGTAAAGGCCCTGAAAAAGAGGATTGCTTAGCTAGAAAAAGAGCTCACATTGGATAAAGTCACAGCAGAGCTCAAAAGGTTCATTTGGACCACCATTGGCTAGTCAATAACAAACCAGTGGGAATATATTGAGGCCTTATATGAGCAAGTGGCACTCATTGGCAGAGCACGAAAGGAAATGCAGAGGGCAAGGGCATCTCTAGGCAATATGCCTGAGATTGCCCCCAAGATGATAGAAGTGTTGAAGTACAGAACAAGTTCCCAGCTGGTAAGAATGGGGATTGGAAACAGGACTAAGACTATCTCCTTAATCAGAAGAGTCCTGACAATGAGAAACCTGATTCAGACCCTGGATAGAAGAATCCAGGATATGCAAGCTGATATCAAAAAATTTCAGAATAGGTTTATGGCCTTGCAGGATAGGGGGCTCCCCAGCCTATTAGATCCTTCAGGAAAATTACTCTCCCATGAGAAATATGTTAAGAGAGTAAGCAATTTTGCAGCAACACAGATTGCAGAGGCACCTGGTACATCTTCAGAAGCAGGCCCAGTAACAGGGCAAATTCTTTTTGATAGAGTAGATAATTTATTTTTTATTAGAAATGAAATTGCACATTTATTTGACGAGCCCCCTCACTTTTATAAATATACAGAGGCTGATGAGATGATGGGGTCAATTTTGAAACATCAGTTGCCTTCATCAGATACATGGGAGGAATTGATAAGATTACTGTTGAACCAAAGTCAGTAATCGCGGTTTTTTCTTCAACAAACGATTTGAATCTCATACACAGTAGGACAAAGACACATCAACAGGTATGAAGACAGAGGCTGAGCCAACTCAGCACAGGTACTCGGCCACAACAGCAGCATCAGCAGTCACAGGTGACAGGGCCAGGAGGACACAGGAAATAAAATCTTCACAGACACGTCATTCAGCAGTTATGTTAAAGCCGCTCAACCGACTCCGTGAGCCCCAAAGGTCAAAATTGCTCTGACAGGAGTTAAGAGCCTTTATAACTCATTTAAGATTGTAATAACTTCTCATCTGCAAGCCCTGTACAAGTAAAAGAAGATATTTTCCCTCTCAGATGACTCAATGCCTGAGATATTTTGTAATAGACTTCTATATATTTCCCCTTGCATTTGTTAGCAGCGGTTGGACTACGGATGTAAGAAATCTCTTGATATCTATTCTGTAGTTCTTTTATTTGTAAATCTTCAGACAACTAATACAAAGGATGATGGGATTTCCAAAGCATTGTGTCTCTTGATGTCTTGCTGGTGTGTGGCTGAAAGTTGCAGGATTCCTGTGTATTCCATGGCTCAATAAGTTTTCTTGTTACTCACTGTTATATGTTTGTTATACTTTCATATGTCATTCATGTTTTTCCATATATCAAATATCTAAATGGCAAGGAAGAAGAATAGTCTCAGGATTTAATCATTGATCACCCTGAGCTCAATCTAAGCTATTCCAAATGTTTTCTTTAGTTATGGTAACGAAAGAGTAATTCTTAAATGCTATCTTTCACACTATATCATCACAGTAATCTATTGTTTTAGGAATTCAAGTAATGCTCCTAAGTAATAGATTTCTTTCCCACATCCTAGCTCAGTGAAGAATTCTTAAATGCTCTTTACTAGTTGATTTTCATCTCACCTTCACAATTTACAATTTGTTTTATGAAATACATACAGGCCCTGTAACTCCATCTGCACTTAAGCCAGGATCTCAAGGAAACAACAGCTACAGACCCCATTGCCCAATGGATTAGTTTCACCTACAGGGAGCACTCCAAAACTATCAGAAGCATCCTCCCAACCAAACACAAAAAACAATCAAACATTTACTTCATACCTAGCCTAAAAACTCCATTAAACAGTGACAAACCTTACAGAGAGAGCCCTCTCTGATTACAGCTGGGCTAGAAGCTGTAATCCAAAGATTGGTTAGTAGTTACCCTGGCCGTATTCCCTTGGGAGTCATAGGGAACAACCTGGGTGTTAACACCCTGCAAAAACAACAATTCCAAGGAATGCAGCAGTATATGGACAAAGATTTACATAAAAATCATCTTTATGTCATATAAGAAAGGAGTTAGTTATAAGCTTTTAGACATCCATTCATACATGAAACTCAAATATGAACATCATTAACATTAAGAAAGAAGTGTATCGGGAACAAGACGTGTTTCTTTATTAGACAAATAGAATAGTACGAAAAAGAGCAATATCACCTGAACCACTTCTGCAGGCTCAAAGCTCAACCTCCTTCTGGATCCATCCCGCCTCAAGCCTCTAGTAGGTCTCCTTCCAATACTCACTCCAAGATGTCATAACTAAGGGATGAACATCTAATCAGAAGGAAACAAGGGTTTCCTGTTCAAAATGGGGGAAGTGCAGAAGGCACAAGGGTCTTCAGACCTGATCAGGGGGAAATCTCAGTATAATAACCTTCCTCTATATTCTCTCCTCCTTTGGGCCTTCCCTTTGATGTCTTTTTATACCAATTCCAAAGTATTTTTTTAGTTAGGAATTGGTTGGGGACAGTTGAGGCCACGGGCACTAACAGGTGATCAGCAGGTAAAACCCGCAATCTCCGCCCGAAATGAAGGAGTTTTATATTTTTTAAGTGTTTTAATACATATACCGGTTGGTGTATGAACCCGCGTATACACGCGTTTAACTCAGGGCAATGTCGCGTACAGGGAATAAAACACTGTTTTTTAGATTTTGGACCAGGTCTGGAAGGAGGGGTTTTCCTAGGCCATGGGTGTAGCATCACAAACCATAATGGTGAGATTTGGAGCTATAACACTATCTTCGAAGGAGAGCAGCATGCAAGGGACAACTAACTAACATTAGTACAGTTGTATGGTACTTAGCAGCAAATACACCAAGCATGCCATGTTACAACTAGCATGCAAGGGACAACTAGCATGCAACAACAAGCATGCTAAGGAAAACAAGCATGCTGGGGACAACAAGCAAGCAAGGGACAACAAACAAGCAAGATGCAACCAAAACATAGGTTAGTATGGAAACATGGTGGAAGAATGACACATAATGCAATACAGTGATGGGTACAGTCATGATTAATGAAGCGTGATGATATGCACATAGTGATGATGGGTGCAACATGGTGCAACACAATGAGGTGCAGCATAATGATGAAATGCAGCACAATGACAGGTGAAGGAGTCACCTTGGAGAATCAGTTGAAGCATCATATCTTCAACATTCTCATGTATCATCTTCTTAGAGATGATCTATTCTCCTATCTAAATAAGGAAAAGTGTTGACTTCTGTTGTAAACATACTATCTCTCTCTCTCTCACTGTTGAACTATTGAAGAATATATAAGAAGAATTGATTAAGGGATTTCCTAGATTGGGGTTTGTCCCTAGCTAGAGCCACATCTTGTGTCATCTTGTCTTGGCTTGTCTTATGTGATTTATGTTTATGTTCTATCTGCAATTTACTTTAATGTTGATGTGATTGCTAATCTAGAAAAGATATTGAGCTAACTATGAAAATTGAAATAAATTGCTCTAAGCATAGAACATACCAAAAATTAACATGGTATCAGAGCTAAGGGGAAGGCAATGCCTAAGCAAGAGTGAAAGAGTAATCAGCGAAGATAGTTGGTAAAAAAAAAGGATCAATGGATTCCTCATACCTCTTCAAATTCACCAAGGGTTAAGTCAAAGAAAATAATATTATCAGAATGGATTGGTGCCACGAATCTTCTGAGATATCTTTGGGGTACAATATCTCATGGGTTGAGATACACTGCCAGAAAAAAGAAGATGCATGATTATTCGAATGCTGACTGAGTAGGCAATGTGGAGGATCACTAGAGCACTTCTCAATGCTCATTATCTTTGGATTTTTCTTCGATATCATGGATGAGCAGGAAGTATAAGTCAGTTGCTATAAGCATCGTCAAGACTGAACACATAACTATGAGTATGATCTCGTGTGAAGCTGCATGGTTGCAAAATCTCTTAAGTGAGCTGTTTGTACACATGATGAATACCACTATGATTCTTTGTGACAACCAGAGGGGGGATCCAATTATTGAGGAATATCGTATTCGATGATTGCTCCAACAGATAGACATCAGATATTGCCTTATCTGGGATATGGTAAGTCGATGAGCAAGGAGGCTCCATCGCATTAATACTAATGTATAGGTCGTAGACATTTTGTCAAAGACCCGGGGAAAGGTCAAATCTGTGACTTTCCCGAACGACATGGAGTCGTTGAGAGACCATCTTATAAGGGTCTTGCATGCTGAGTGCATTGAGCTCTAGGAGTTTAGGGGGTTTGGGGTACTTACTGGAGCAACATATGACCATAGGGTGACTCACCCTCCCGTGGTGGTGCACTATGTACAGGATGATAGGTTAAACCTTCCCCTATGATACCTTGTGGCAACTGTGAAACAAGATGATTAGTTCTCCTGTGGGTCGGGATGATTAGTTCTCCTGTAGCAACTATGGAATAGGATGATTAATTATCCTATGGTCTGGGATGATTAGTTCTCCCATGGCAACTATGGGGCAGGATGATTCTTTCTCCTGTGGATAGTTTGATTAGCTCTCCTGTCGAGGCATCCTACTCATGCAGTTTGGGATTCATGAGAATGACCTCTCATTTGATCAATGAGTAGGGAAGTGGGGTTAGGGACCATAGTAGTATTATCGATGGATGTATCAATGTATCTACTACACTTCCTATGCTAGGATAACCTCCATTGATCTGGGATCAACGAAACTAACTTCGAGTAAATAGAGAATGGTATGAGACATTCTCGATCAATTCTTGTTCTTCATGGTTCAACAAAGAAAACCAAAGCTCAACAACGCAGAGCAGCGCAGGGCACTGATGACAGAGATAGTACAGTCAGTCATATGGATAAGCGGATGGAGTTCTCCCTAGTTGGGAGGGAGTGTTAAAATTGGAAACTAGGGCCAAATTCCATGTGGGTCATCTTATTAATGGAAGATGATATTTTTATTGGATCCCTCTCATCGAGAGGTGTAGGATTGATCTAAAGATCATTCGATTTTGATAACTATTCATGGAGATATGAATTTATTTGTGTTATGGGACAATTCGTCAAGGTTGGCCAACAACCAAATAAACCCCACTTGTACTCAATGCATTAGTATAAAGAGAGGTGGCCTTCAAATAATTTAAGCATGCTTGGGATCTCTTCCTCTCTACTTGTCTTTTTGTTTTAGTAGGAGGAGAGATCCTAAGGGATAATGCTACCCTAATCTAGAGGGCAGAAGTCGGAACTGCCATAATTTCCTCGAATAGTTGGAATTTCCAAAACTGCTGGGAATAGCTAAAATTTCTGGAATTGCCAGAACTGTTGGGAACAACTGGAAACAGAACTGTCGGGAATAGCCGAAACTGCAGGGAAAATCCATAACTATCAGAATTGCCAGAACTACTAGGAATAGCTCGAACTACTGGGAACCGCTGGAATAGCCAGGAAAGATGACGCAGAGGGAAAAATCCAGAACTGCCGAGAATAGAAAGAATTACCAGAACTTCTGGGAATTGTAGGAATTGTCGGAATTGGCAAGAACTTTTAGAACTATTAGGAAAAGAGGGAATTGATGAGAAAAGCTAGAACTGCTGGAACTACCGGGAATAGTCAGAATTGTCGAAACTGCCAGGAATAGCTAGAATTGTCAGAATTTCTGGAAAAAGTGGGAAAGCTGACATAGAGGACAGAAGTTGGAGCTACCAAGAACATCTAAAACTACTGGAACTGTCTGGAATAGCTGGAACTGTAGGGAACTTTCGAAACAACTAGAGTATTTGTCTCCGAAGGAGAGTAGCATGGAAGGGACAACTAACTAACATTGGGAGAGTTGTATGGTACTTAGCAGTAATTACACCAAGCATGCAATGTTACATCTAGCATGAAAGGGATGGCTAGCATGCAACAACAAGCATGCTAAGGAAAACAGGTATGTTATGGACAACAAGCAAGCAAGGGACAACAAGAAAGCAAGTTGCAGCCAACACATAGGTCAGTATGGTAACATGGCGCAACAATGGCACATAATGCAATATAATGATGGGTATAGACATGATTAATGAAGTGTGATGAGATGCAACATAGTGATGATGGGTGCAGCATGGTGCAACACAGTGAGGTGTAATATGATGACGAAATGCAACGCAATGATAGGTGAAGGAGTCACCTTGGAGAATCAGTTGAAGCAGCATGTGTTCAACTGATCTCATGTATCATCTTCTTAGAGATGATCTATGCTCTTATCTAGATAAGTCAAAGAGTTGACTTCTATTGTAAATTTACTATCTCTCTCTCTCGTTGAACTATTGAAGAACATATAAGAAGATTTGATCAAGGGTTTCCCCATATTGGGGTTTGTCCCTAGCTAACACCACATCTTGTGTCCTCTTGTCTTGTCTTGTCTTCTATGATTTATGTTTGTGTTTTATCTGTAGTTTACTTTGATGATGATGTGATTGCTAATTTGGAAAAGGTATTGAGCTAACTGTGAAAACTGAAATAAATTGCTCTAAGCATAGAAAATACCTAAAATTAACATTTATTCATGCAAGTCCACATGTAAGAAGGTAGATTTAACATCCATCTGATGGAATTTCCATTTAAAAGAGGTAGCAAGGGAAAGAAAAAGGCAGATAGAGTTCATTTTGGCAATAGGGGAGTATGTTTCAGTATATTCAATGCCTTCAACTTGTGAAATTCCCTTAGCAACAAACGAGCTTTATGTTTATGAAATTTTCCATCTCATCCAAATTTGGTTTTGTAAACCCATTTACATATAACATGTTTTCTTCCCTTTGGAAGAGGGATAGGATCCCATGTATCATTTGCCAATAATGAATGATATTATTCATTCATAGATGTGTTCCAATCTAGATGACCTGAATCTTCTCCAAAGGTGTCAGGATCAGAATTCGTTGAAGCTTGAGCCAGTAAAGAAGAGGCTCTATCGAACTGAGAATGTGTATGTCATTGATCTGTAGGATTACCCGCAAGAGAACCTGCTGCATATCGAGTAGCACAGACCCATTTTTGAAACTGAGGAGATAAAGGATGATCCTAAGAAGGTGGGGGAGGATTGTCATCCTCATTGTCATCATCTGAAGAAGAAATATTTTCAGAAGTAGAAGGGATAGAGAGAGGTGGCACATCTGTAGAACTAGGCTCGTAGGCTGATATATTTTTAGAAAACTTTAGATCTCTTCTAATGATAACATTTTTGGACTTAGGTGAAATATGTCTATATCCTTTGACATCTTAAGCATATCCAACAAAAATACATTTTTCACTCTTAGGCTCTAAAGCTTTATGTTCCTCATCTGGAATATGGGCCCATGCTTCACTTCCAAAAACATGAAAGTGACTTACGTCTGGTTTAATTGAGCTCCATGCTTATTTTGGAGTGATATTCTTTAAAACATTAGTAGCAGTGTGATTTACTATGTAATTTTCACAGTTAATTGCTTCTGCCCAAAAATTAATACTAAGTCCTTTAGATTGAAGCATACAATTAGCCATTTCCTTTAAGGTATAATTCTTCCTTTTAGCTACACCATTTTGTTTTGGAGTATATGGAAGAATATGTTACATTTTAATTCCATGCTTAATGAAAAAGTTGATGAATTTGTTGTTAACATATTCTCTGCCATTATCAGATCTTAGCTTAAGAATTTGATATCTAGATTGTTTCTCAGTAAAGGCCTTAAAGGCCAAGAACATCTTAAATACTTCACTCTTGAGTTTTAAGAAGTATACCCAAGTGCATCTAGAGAAGTCATCAATGAAAGTTAAGAAATACTTGTAGCCATAGAATGAAACAATTGGAAGTGGACCACATAAATCACTATGCACTAGCTGTAAAGGGCTGAAGCGTGCCAAGAGGCATGTTTTTCAAAACTATCTCAATGATGTTTTCTAAGTACAAATCGAAACAAACACCATTTCTGCAAGATACCATAAGAAAACCTGTCACCATATTTACTTTACATAGATTCTGAAGGGAGCAATAGTTTAAGTGACCAAATCGCTCATGCCAAAGTTTGCTCACTTCATCATTATGAGAAAAAAATACTGAGGGAGGGTTTGATGACCCAAAGTTGTTAAAATTATACAACCTTGTAGAATCATAAACAATTCTAGTAGCTAAAAGCTGTCTAGGATCTCTTAGGTCCTTAATAATAAAATCGTGAGATGAAAATTCAACAATTTTACCTTCACCTAAATCAGTTATCGATATACAGGTAGAAGGTTGCAAGATAAGGTTGGAACACATAATAAATCATTAAATTGACCATTGTCTATATGAATATTTCCAGTCCCTACAACACTAAGAGATCTATCATCATGAACGTATATCTTTTTGGTGTTATAATCGTTTAAAGAAGAAAACATGGCTTTGTTTTTAGCCATGTGATAAGAAGCTCTAGAATCAATGAGCTACTCATGAGAATGAGAAGAAAAAGATACATTAAGTGTATAACCAGACCGAGATGCTTGAAAACCACATGCAGAAAGTGTTATCCCTCGAGATGAAGTTGAAGTTGAAGAATGATCCAAATGGATGTTGTGCTTCTTCATTGCTACCTCTAAGGCTTCCATCTTCTTAAAGCATTTGGATTCTAAGTGGACATCTCAAATAGAAAAGTGGCAATGTATATCAATCTTATTCCCTTTGTTTTTATTTTCCTTATCATTTTGTTGAAATGATTTTTCATTTTGAGTCTGAAATTGCTTAGGACCATTGTTTGGTTTAGGACCATTATTTTTAGGTTACATCTTCTTAGGATTCTTTGAATTTTTTTGTTGTTGGGTGGGAAAGGCTTTCTTAGAAGAGTTTCCAAGATTAAGAAAAACAAGTTGTAAGATTTTTTCTTGTTCCCTTATGATAAAATGCCACTCAGGGTAGAAGTGGAGGATATTTATTTTATCACGGGCCTTTCTCGAAGGGGAGAGGTAGTACAGTCCCGGGGCAGGACATGGAGCAGTCTCACCATAGAGGACTACGTACAGATATACTGCCCAGGACATCCCAAGAAGGTTGGGAGCCAGATTTCTATTGCACATGTGGCGAGTTTATCACAGAGGATAATCCTGTTCACCATAGCTCGAGTGAACGGATCATCCTCTCTACATCAGGCATCACAGCTCACCATGTGCGTGGCAGTTGATTTTCTCACTACTGTGTTCAACGGGTGTACTCTTCTTCTGACCAGCATGAAGAGCCAGCTCACTTCTATCAAGAGGGGACAGACCGAGAACTTTGGCTACAGGACTATCTTGTGCACTTTCTTCTTCGAGAGGATTCCCACACTTCGCCCCAGTGTAACAGTTTCCATCAGCACCCCACGCAATCCACGCATGGGCCGGTGGGCTGATCTAATGAAACTTCTGGGGTTGGGGAGGTCCCGAGGATTGATTTCGATGATGATTTATTCACCTGGTGGGATCAGCAGATCATCGCCGTTGACGACTACCCCTATGCTAGGCTAGATTTCCGAGGAGATCCTGACCTAGCATTACTGCCGAACACAGCGTGGGGCGAGATTGGAAAGAATTTTTTGTTTTTATGATGTTTTTAGATTTTTCAAATATAATGATGCATTTTGAAAAATATTTTTTGATGAGATTCAAATGACTAATATAATGATCATGATCCAGATATTGGGCCAGTATGGCCAGATGGATTCCCACGGCACAAACAGCGTGGTCGAGGAGCCGAAGAAGCAGCTGCCGAGACGGAACGAACTCTACACAACGTCCAGCGACACTTGACGAGACTGAGCTGTCGAGTACCGATGGATGCTATAGAGGACCTTCTTGAGGATATGCAGCGTCATGTGGTTGGCATGCCACGTGACTGGGTTCACACTTTTTGGCATGTAGCCAATGTGATAGTTACCTACTTGGCCGCTCATCCCGAGCCGGGGCACTAGATATGCCGGACATGATTATGGGCATTTGAGTCCCAATTTTGTATATTTTTGGACAACATATGTACACTCGAGATGCTTTAGATGATATATATTTTATTATTATATTATATATATATATATATATATTATATATACTATATTATATATTTATATTTTAATTATATATATATATATATATTAATTATATATAATATTTTATATATACAGTTTGACTTTTTGATGCTTGATTTTATTATGATGAATGATTGGTGTGCCAGCTAACCAATTATGAGATCCTGGAATGTGAAAATAATTAATATAAACAAATGAACTTTGCAACAACCTCACCCTTAAATATTGGTGATATAAACATGGATCCCTTACCTGATAAATGTTGTTTAATTGTGACACTATCAATTGAGAATCGAAATAAACTACCAACGAGTCGATCTCGTGAGAGATTGCCTCGGATAGTAAATTAATAACAGTGGTATACTCAGCCATATTATTTGAAGCAGGACCAATGCATACGCCTCTTGATACCATCAATTGACCATTTGGATAATAGAGTACCCATGCTGCGAAAGCGAGACTCCGAGTTTGCCGACTAGCACCATCGGTGAACCCAAAATAGACCAAATCATCCATAAACACCTATAACAGCAGACCAAAAAGTGTTGATATCACAAAACTCTCGATGATATATGTACAAATATACATAAGATACAAAGAATCCATTTCCTAACTCCTACTCAAGCAAAGTACTTCTTTAGGTAGAGCCCGTTTCGGGGCTTTGCTAGCTTGTTTCCCTCAAAATCGGTTAACTCATACGACCCTTTTTCTAAAACTCGTTTAATAGTGACAGGACCGTACCACATAGGCTTAAAATTGCCTACCCCCAAGGTGTCTTTATCTTGGTCATAGACCAAGACAAGGTCACCTTTAGAAAATACTCGAGGACGGACAGATTTATCATACTGTGTTTTGACCCTTTTCTTATGAGCCTCATTCATCGTGGTGGCATCTCGACGCTGCTCATTGAGATGTTCCAAGTGAAGGAGGTGCTCTTCGAGACTTGAAGTCTCTAGAACAAGTTCTACAGCTAACTTAAGAGATGGAATTTCACATTCAATCGGAAAGA
>APFE031007280.1:4500-18793 GCA_000404065.3 Pinus taeda
TGTTACACTGAAATTTGTCACCATGACTATCTGCAGTTAATTTGGCTCCATCAATAGTCATATTATCCTCCTTGTCAAGCCTCATACCTCTGCTCTTCATGTCAAACTTCAAAAAGAGAGAAAGTCACTTAAAAACATGTTTATCTCTGGTACGCAGGTTCTCTCTACCTTGCCTGCGTGTACGCACTCCAAACACCCTGTACCTGCGTACTTGTACGCTCTGTAAACCAAAGGATGGGTGCATACCCCTGTAAAGGTCAAAAAGCGCGAGTTTCATCTTTAAAAAGTTACTTGTGGTCACTTCTAGAGCCTTCTAGAAGCGTGTTTGACGTGTTGAGCGCCTCCAGATGGTTCATGCATCCCTATGATAGAGGAACTTATCCCATCAAGAGAGGAGCTACCCCATCCAAAATAGGGAGTATCCCATTGATGTTGGACCTGAATAACTTCCTCTAGAAACACTATAAATACATGCATTGGGCCAAAGGAGGGGAGGTTGAAAGCTGAACATTCCAAAGGGTAGATGCTGCTGGAATTAGGACTTCCTTGTAGAAGCTTGTGAGGAGAGATTACCATCCTTTTTTGTTTCATTTGGAAGTGGGTGAGCTTATCAAAGTAAAGGAAAACTCTTGCTGGACCCTGGGAGGAACTTGCACAACACCAAGGCTCAGGTTGTAATGGTTTCTTTTTTTTCCTATTAATACAAATAAGTCCATTCTTCTCAATGATTTGTTATTAATGAATTGTTTCATATACTCCTTGGTCTATATGTTGAATATGTTTTATTTCATGAGATATTCAGGTGCTATGTAATCATTTGATTGTTAGTGAATGCAGGTTTCGAAGTGAAGGAGGAGCTCATCTGGATCTACGAGGCTAGACTACTACAACAACGGTGGACTACAGGTAGGATCTAAAACACTTGGTTTCTTGTGTGATAAATGCATGTTTAGAGAATGATTGCTCTTAATTGTCTTGTTTGTCACTAGAAAGTCTTAGGCTTCTAGGGAGGTTGGTTTTGTCCGCAAGATTAACTCTTTTCGCATGACAGTAGTACTTGTTAGGTAGTTGTATTTTTGTTCTTATACTAGATTAGTCATTCATGTTAGTCATTTTTAGTTGTATTACTTATTAGCTAGTAACATGTTTTAACCCATGACTAAATTAGTGATTTATGTTAGTTGTTTTTAGTTCGATCACTTAATATTGCTCATTTTTTGTAGTATTTCACATGGAAAAGCAAAGGTGACTAATGTTTTTAGTCACCTAGTCACTAATTTCTCTTTTCCTACTAGTGCTTGGTAGTGTAAACCAAGCACCCTTTGTGTAAAGTGTGTTTGTGTGTTCAAATGTATTAATTGATTAAGCCCAGATATTTTTTGTAAAAAAGAAAAAGGAGTGCTGAAGATAAACTGAAATAAATAACAGAAAATGGACCGCAAAAAAATTAACTAAACCCCACCCAAACTGGGTTTGCAAACACTATACTGCTTGGTGGCTAAACTGATAGGAAATACAAAGAAATGGTCAAGAGATCTGAATGTCAGTTTGACTAGGATCAAGTGACACTAAGCTGCTGGAAAGTGGTGCAGCGACAACAAGAAATCAGAGGGGAAGATTGCTGTAAAACGATAGGGACATGGGTGAAACACCTAAGGAAATTGATGGGACCCTAAGGGAATGACCAAACAAGTTTAGATGTGAAACTATCGATGGTAGAAACTGTTAACGCTCAGGTTGTTCCCTGCTTCCTAAAGGGAATACGGCAGAGGTAACCACTCAACAATCTTTTAGCTATAGGTCCTAGCCTACCTGCAACCAAAGAGGGCTCTCTCTTTATAATTTAGCTTTGTTGATGAATGTTTTTAGGCTAGTTATGGTGTTTTTTTTGTTTGAGTTTGGTGGGTTGGTGAATCCAGACAGAACTGAAATATAGATCATAGAACAGTTTGGTCCATTGGGCAATGGAGTTGAGGTATTTTTGCTGCTGAAGTAGATTTATGAATGCAGAGTGTTGTTGCAGAGCCAGATAGCCATATGTGAAGCAATTTACCAGATTTTTTGATGAAATTATGGAATTAGTGAGTGAAAGGCAGTTAAGAATATTCCACTATGCTAACAAAGAAAACTGAAAGTATTGCTTAAGAGCAGTTAAGAATTCTTAAACAATATTCACCATGATAGGATCAGTTTAGACATGACCAATCAAGAATTCATATCCATGGCTAATCCAGAAGAAAACATATTTAGAAATAGAGATTGAGCATAGGGTGTTCAAGACAAATCCTAGGCTATTCTTTTTCTCTATTTACTAGGACTATGAAAACATAAGAATTATGGAAAACATAGAAAACACATACACAGTTCAGAGAAACTTATTGCTCCAGCAAATGACACAGGAATTCTGCAACAAAACAGAGCTATTCATTTCCATCTCTAGACAGCATAGGAACTAGAAATCTCCACCAGCAATTTGTATTATCAAAATGTCTCAAATATACAATAGAGCTCTTCAAAAATAATTTCACTACAACCGACCCTCAATACGTTATCTGAGGGGATATATATACAAAATAGGGTAAAAAATATCTCAATAGAGAGTTATTGTGCAATAAATTGCACCACCAACTCTCTTACAAAAAGTAAATGAAAACATAAATACAACAATTAATGCTAAGATGGCAGCTATCTGTCTATCAGACAGCCTTTAACTTTATGGCTCAGTAAAGTGGGCTGTAGCTGTGCCTTTAACTCTGCATTAATTGAGCCTAGTGTCTGGGTGCGTTGGCGAGTCACTTGTACGGATGCATCTCTGTGATACCTGTGTGCTGATCTGTTTGCTGACCTGTACCATGACCAAAACTTGATTTTTCTTAAAAAATAAATAACATAGTGGCATTATCTGGGAAGAATTTCCAGCATTGATTGCCACCAATCAGCTGGAGGTAGCTGATGCCTCCTTATTCTCACCAGTGTTTCATCTGCCTCTGTATATCTGTAGAATTTTGGAGGCACCTCAAACAGATGATTTATTTCATGTTCAATAAAAAAACAGATTTTCCAACTTGTCATACAGAGACTGCCCAGAGGGAGGCCCTGCTTCTTCTGTTGAGCTACTAGATGCTCTTATCTGATTTTCAACATAATTGTTGATCCTTGTCATATACTGATTATATGACAGTAGCTGTCCTGTGCCAGTCACTAGGCTTGGCATTCCTTTATCCTGTAATATGGTCATCTTTGCCCTGAACTCATCAATCTCTTCTTTCATTTCCTGACATTTTCTCTCTAGAGTTTGAGTAAAATTCCTCACGGTCAGTACCTTTTTAGCTGTCAAGATTGTATGTGTTCTGCTGCTTATCTCTAGAGCTGCCAGTTCCTCTCTAGTGCAGTTATTGAGGAAATGTATCATTTTGGTGGCCTGCTCGGGCATTATTCCCAGTGCTGTTCTGGCTCTTTGGATTTCCACATGAGCCATACCTATCAGCTCAACCTGCTCATAAATTGCCTGAATTGACCTCCATTGGTCCTGTATTGATTGGCCAATTTTGGCCCAAATTATTATTTTTTTATTTCTGCTAGGGTTTTGCCTAGGGGCAAATCATTTTCCAGAGTTTTTACTTTGGCCTCTAAGGCCTTTATTTCTCTTTGTTTCTCTGCTACTGTCATCTTTTATTTATCCTAACTGGTCTCCAGCTTGGCCAGTCTATCCTTGGCTTCATTTATTTCAGTAACTTGAGTCTCAAGCTCTTTAACAGCTTTCATCAAGTCCTCCATGCTCATGCTGGATTCTGCTGCTGCTGTTGCTTCTGTTGTTGCTCCTGTTGCTAATGTAGCTGTGGTAGGTGCTGGAATAGTAGGAGGGGCTGCTGCTGCTTGTGTGGGAGGGGCAGGCCCAAGAGTTGTTGATGTTTGAGGGGGCTGGGAGGATGAATCCCCTTGCTTGTCCTGCAGTGCATTCTCTAATTCTGCTTCCATTTGTAATATTATTTGATTCATTACCAGAAGCAAATCCATAGCATCATCTACTTGCTTTTCTTATGCAAGTTCTGCTGTTTGAGGGTGAATGGTAGGAGGAAATTTTGCCTGCCTTCTTAGTGCAGCAATGTCATCCTCTTTCTTCTTCATGAGGGCTCTAACACCCTTTGGATCCTTTGGGTCATGTCCCAAATCAATTATTATGTCTTCCAGAGTCTTTATTCTGTTGTCATTTGCAGAGGAAGACAGCCTTTCCAAATCAAGTTGTGTGTTCGTATTCTTCAGGGCTTCTTTTAGCTGATGGGCCAGCATGGCCCTGTCTGCAAGTGTTGCATACACCATTTCCCCAGTCTGTTTGTGTAGCTGAATCTGATCCATGGGGTGTATGTCTTTAGAGAAGACCTCCAAGTTTGTTCTATAGTAATCTGCTGAGGTCTTGGGATGTGGGACCTTAGGCTTTAAATGAGTAAAGATCATTTTTTCCTCTTTAAGGTCATAGGCAGCCATCAATCTTTGTTTTTTGGCTGGAGTTGTCTTTAAGAATTGATCATAGAGCTGCACTCTCAACAATTCATTCTGAGCCTTAATCTCCATGAAGCCTTCTTTGACTGCAGCTGGTTTCTTGCCCTGTTGTCTTGAGGAGGATAACTCTGTGGTGTGTTGTAGGGCCTGTTCTAGCTGGAATGAGCTAGTGGCAGTTTGCTGGCTTGTTTGCCTTTCTCTGTTGTGGCTTTCTGCCCTTTCCTCACTGATATCTCCTTCTTCTGTTTCAGGGTCAATCCTCGGCCTCTTGGCTTCTAGTTGCTGTGATGACCCTGTTGGAGGTGTGATCTCCTCTCTATCTCTCTTTTTTCCCCTCTCATCATTGAGAGGAGTTTGCAAAACTGGGATTTGGGGTTGTTCAGTTTGCACTGAAGGGGCTTTCCCTGACTGCTAATCCTTTGATGTGTTGGGCTGCCTTGTTTCTGCCTGTTTCTGTTCATCCATTTTTTCTTTGCCCTTTGCTATAGTTGTTGTTGCAGGAGCTTGCTAGGTGTTCTGTACAGCTGGAGTAGTAGAAGTGCCTTCTCCTACTTGGACTGGTTGTTTGAAGAAGACTTGTTGACAAGAATCCAAGTCAAGAGTTTTTTCCAAGTCTTTTACAGTCTGCTCCATTTTTTCTTCCTGAGTCAATTCCTCTACTATTGATTCAGGTACCCATTCATCTTGGTTGGCAAAGTGTTGTATTTGTGGGTATGGGCAATTCTTATAGGCTAGCAGCCTATACTTGACCCTCCTAGCACTGATGAAACCTTCAGGGTCATAAGGGACCCACCAGAAGTTTCTTTTGAGTTTGAGCTGTTGCCCCAGTATTTGATCAACTTCTTGCCAACCATCTTTCTTATTCATGACAAATGGGCCTAGGTGGTCTCTGAACTTTAGGTTGGATTTCTTATTGGCACTGTGGAAGTGTGTAAGATCAGAGTTTATGAGTTGTCTATAGTATTCCAGGGCAAACAACCTCATAGGCAGATATTTTGGGAGCCTGTAGGGACAGAGCTAACAACCATAGATTCTGATAACTGTGTGATTTTGGTACAAGTACCAATCACCTATTTTGTAACTCCTAGATAGCTGCAAGATTTTTTGCATATCTTTGGACAATCTGGCAGGAGGAATCCTCTTTAAGAGGCATGTGACTGGATATACAAACTGGTCAATAAATTCATAGTATGAGTAGGGGGAATTCTGGACTTGGTGGAAGACTGAAGACCAGAAGATAACAGACCTCCTATCACCCTATGAGTCTAGCTTCTTGATTGGGCACTGCAAGCAATCTGTTTGATACTACATGAATAGGCGATAGATGTATGATGAATACTTAAATATTGCCTCCCTATTCAATCTTGACAATTGGTCATGTATCTTGTTGGAAATATATTTGGCATAATTGTACTTCATAGCAGGGGGTTTCTCAAGGCTATATGGAGACATCATGACCAGCATAGTTTCATCAACATGCTCATTTGTGAAGAACGCTAGCACAGAGGCTAACATATCCACCAGCAGCTTGCCTACCTCATTGAAATTTGCATATGAAAAAGGAAGTGGCCCAGAAGGTTGGCACTCTGCCCTCATGAATTTCTTGGCTACTGCAGCAATGTCTATGCTAGAGAGCTTGGAGCCCTCATCCAGCAAGTACTTAATGGAGAATGGATATAACAGTTGGGTTTGCTTGTAGTTCAACATTTGATTGATGGAATCTGGTGTTATGTAGAAGAGGATGCTCCCAGATGGAGACTTCACAGCTCTGAGCTTCTGGTCATAGTTTTCTGCATAGAGGTGAATGAGTTTAGGGAAAACATTCATAGAAGGCAGGAAGTAGGTGGGCAGATTGGATTCCCAGATGCCATACATGTCATTGTTGTCCAAGTGACTGTTCCTTAGCTGGCAGAAGGTTTGTAAGTGATTCCTCTCTGCCACAAAGTCTGTAATGAGGAAATCACTGTCCACCAGTGGCATAGCTTCCAGTTCTTTACTAGGTGGATTCACAGGAGCTACATCTAGTGCAGCTGGAGTGGCCATGTCTGGTTTTAACTGGATGTTTTACTGGATTTTTAGGTTTGGTACAAAGGCTGAGGAATGCTTGCTAACTTCTGTTTGGCAGTGAGCAGCTTGACAGTGTAAGGAGGCTCTTACAGGCTTAATGAACTGTGGGGCACTCTGTTTTGAAGAACCATAGTGTGTTTGAGCTAATTAGCTGGTTGTTCCCAGGGAATTTCTTATAAAAGGAGTAAGGGAACTGCTGAATTCGTTTTTTAGCCGGTAGCTCGACTCCTTCAATTGTTTTTATGGTGAATTTTGTAGAGGGGCACGGTTTTCTTCCAGAGTTTTGTCACGCAGGGGTTCAACCAGCTTCTTAAGTAATTTTAGTGGACAATTTATCAGTGGGGAGCTTTCAGCATAGTTCTTATGCAAGAAATTAGGAGAACAAAGGAGAACTGTGGGTAAAGAAGGTCGCCTGTGGCAAATACCTGGTTTTTATGGCGTAGGAGGCATTGAACTGGACAAATTGCAGGTACTTGGGTCCACGATGAAGGCGACAGCAACTTTGGCGGGTGAAATTTGTATTTCGACCGTTGAACGTCGTTTTCGCATGCAGAGGAGCTCCGGAAACAATGAATAAGAATGACAAATAACTGCTAATTCGCGTCTTTTTATACATTTTTGGCCCTTTGGCGCCTTTTTGGTGATGACGTCATCATGGGCCCGGGTACGGAAGGGTGACGTGGCAGCTGACGTGGGTGCCCAGGTGGTAGTGACACGGTGGTAGGGTGGACAGGAAGACAGGCAACGTGGAGGTGACGTGGAGGCACGGTGGCGGAAAGGGCGGGGTTACGTCACGCTGACGGGGGTGTGATGTCAGCGCGGGGGACGGGGCGGTAAGTGTTTTCCCTGGAGGGCCTAAGGGTGGTAAGCGGTATTGAGGGGGGGGGCTCCAAACACAGTGAGAGGCTGACACGTGGCGGGGGTACGGCGGCAATACCGCCAATCCCCCGGACGCAAAAGGTAGGGCACCTTTGATATAAAAATGACCGCCCACCGTTGGATGAGCGGGGTCGGAGATCGGGCGGTGGGCAGCAACCTTGATGTGACGGTGTATTAACAGAGGGGTGACTCGCTCGCTGTATTAATATATTTAAATAATTTAAGCACGAGGGGGTAAAAAACTTTAGGATTTGGGTTTATAAGTTAGGCGCCCACTTTATAAATGTTTTAATGTCAAAAACTTTATAATAAAATGTCTTTTGGGTGGAAAAAGGGGTAGAGGGGTTAATGAAGGCGGGGCTTTGTAATTTTTTAACTTTGACCATAGTTTTTTGACCAAACCCATAGTTTTAGGGCCAAAGGGGTTAATACCAACCCCAGATAGGTCAATATTTCCCCAAGGAAGGGTTATATAGCTATAATGCTAGGGGGAGGGTATTTATACATATTTTTTGGGAAATTTTTTATAGATTCTAATAGAATTAGGGAAAGGGGGGAGTTAGGGAGATAAATAGTACATTAGTGGTTAATATGGCTTTGTGGGGTGAGTGAAGGGATAAATACTAAGTTCTAAGAGGTAAAACTTAGGATTTGAAGATAAATGAAATGATAAGAAAGATTTTTTTACACAAAAAATGTGGCTTCTTTTCTTGGTTAAACTTCATGGTTTGATCCAATAGTTTTTCATGAAATGAAGTGGAATTGGACACCTGAGCAGATCTCAAGGTCCTTGGGGATGTTAGTAAATGATGTTTGGGAAAAATAGGGGAAATTAGACATGCTTTCAATGTTTTTTGTCCTCCACCATCTGCTTTTGATGCCAATACCCTGAGTGGCATGAGTCTTTGCACTTAATAAGCCAATTGGTGATGGCCCTCCATTTCTGCAACTTTGCACTACTTACCCATCCTAGTAATCCTAACATTTTTTCTTCATTTAAAGTGGGTGCACTTGAATTAGCAGACCCTAATTATCCTCTTTTTCTTTTGACTGCCCTCCTATCTAAAATGTACGTCATCTGCCAAGCTTGAGCTGTTTGGACAGGAAACATTCTCTATTCTGCAACAAGCAATTTCAACATGGCATGGTCCAGTTTAGACTATTGGGCCACCCATCAAGTATGATTAGCAGTATTATTTGTAGAGTATGATATTGCCCGAAATATAGTAGTGGAATTTTGACTGGCCACTTTCTTGGTCTTTAGTTTGGGGTTCATTTTCACTTTTCTCTTTGACCATTTGATTTTCTTGCCTTTTGATTATTCTTTTAAGGCATACCCTCTTTTCATTTTTTAATTTTCATAGCATGTACACAAAATATGGAACCTTTGTAGCCTGCATGATGAACTATTTAGCCTTCCACTGTCAATCATGAAAGATGAAACCATTATTGTATAGGAACCTAACAGTGGCTCCACTTGGGAATGGCTTTTCCTGGTGGAAAGCCAAGAACAGCAGGTCAGATGGCCTCATTTGTGCAAGGATTAGCATTTTATGTCTTGCTAATATGTATCACTGCCTATCATTGGTTCTCTGCCCTGAAGACCTTGCTCAATTCTATTCATGGAGCTTTTCAAGTATCTATGTCATTTTTGATATGGTTTTGCTGATCATTCTTCAAAATCTGTTGTAGTTGCTCTTCTATATATCTATTGTAAAAAAAAGAAAAATGCTTGAAAATATAGATATTTATGTACAATATGTGGCTATTACTATTCTCATGGATCATAGTAGTGTTTGAGCATTCTCCCATTCACTAGGCCTTCATCATTGTTTGACTCATCTAGAATCTTGAGAAACAAGGTATTGTTGCCTTGCACAGCTTGAATTACAAATGGCCCTTTCCACAGAAAGTCAAATTTGCCATGCTTTCCTTTATCTTCCCTCCTAGAGCCCCATTTCAATACTTTTTTCCCTATGAAAAAGTCCTCAACTTTTGTTCTTTTGTCAAACACCTTTTTAAGCTTCTCTTGTAGAACCTGGGTTCTATGATACACTTCTTCCCTTGTTTGTTGTAAGTGAATTGTTTGATTGATCCTTCTCTGGATATCATTGGGTTCAGCCTGTATTTCCTGTAGCAATTTGATCACAGGGATCCCAAGGGATGATGGGAACACAGCTTCCAGGCCATATACCAACTCATATGAGCTAGTACTAATAGATCTTTTAGTGGTCAACCTATCTGCCCATAGTGCATTCACCAGTTTCTTATGCCAATTCTTTTTGTTCTCCTCCAAGGCCTTTTTAATGATGTTGATTAGGCTTTTATTGGAGGACTCAGCTAGGACATTGCCTTGAGGGTAATATGTTGTTGAATGACCTAGGGTAATATGATACTTGTGACAGAAGCTGATCATTCTCTTGGATTTAAAGGCAGCTGCATTATCTGTTATGATTTTCTCTGGGCAGCCAAATCTAGACAAGATGTTGGTTTCTAGGAATTGAATGATAATTGAATCATTTGCTTGTCTACAAGGTATGGCCTCTATCCATTTGGTGAAGTAATCAGTAGCTGTCAGGATCCATCTATGCTGGCCTGAGGATGAAGGGTGGATTTCCCCAATGAAGTCTAAGCCCCATTATTGAAATGGTTTTTCAGTTGAAATGGGCTTGAGGGGCAAGGGAAGTAATTTTTTCTTCCCTTCAAAGATCTGGCATTTATGACATGACATTACAAACTTTTTTGAATCAGTAAACAGGGAGGGCCAATAAAATCCAGCCCTCAGGATTTTATCAGCTGTGGATTTCCAATATAAGTCCCCTCCACAGTCTCCTGCATGAAATTCTCTAAGGACCTTATCAGCTTCATCCGAAGTTAGGCAGTTAAGCAGGACACCTTCATGATTTTTCCAAAATAAAACATTGTCTATGATACAAAATTTTCCAGCTTTTAATTTTAGAAATCTTTTCTTGGTTCTGGATAACCCTGGAGGAGCTTGCAGGTTTAATAATACAAAACATATGTCAGCATAACAAGGTGATTGTAAAAAGGCTTGATTGATCTGTGGAGTCGCCATCTCCTGTTCGTTATCCAGTTCATTGATGTCAAGGGCTTGAAAATTAGTTTTAGTCATTAGTTTAGCTAGCCCTTGTCCTTTTATAAGTTTTGTTGGTTTGATTTCTATATCATATTCCAGAATGTTGGCAATCCATTTGCCCCTCTTGCCTTCCATTCCCTCTTGAGTTAAAATGTCCTTGACTACTGCATTGGGCACATATGCAACTATATGAGAGAATAGGATGTAAACTCTGAAATCCTTTATGGCTTTTACCAGGGCATATGCTTGCTTTTCCATGATTTTGTACTTGAGTGGGGCATCCCTAAGGGCTTTACTGAAAAAAGCAATAGGTTTTTCACATCCCAAGTCATCCTTTTGCAGTAAGACAGCAGCAATTGTATTTTCAGAGGCAAAGGAGAATATTATAAAATCTCTATCAAAACTAGGGCTTGTAAGCACAGGCGTTTTTGTCAAAGCTATCTTGATTTCTTCAAAAGATTGTCTAGCCTCGATTGTCCATTTGACCTTGGCATCTTTCTTGAGCATATTGTTCAACAATCTTATTAGCTCAGCCAAGTTAGGAATAAATCTTCGTAGGAAATTAATCTTTCCTAAAAAGGCTTGTAATTCTTTGATGTTTCTTGGATGGGAAACTTGCAGTATAGCTTTAATCCTATCAGGGTCAATTCTTATGCCATCTTTTGAAATTATATGACCTAGGAGTTTGCCTTCTTCCAGGCCAAATAATGATTTCTTTGGGTTTAAAGAAATGCCATACCTTCTGCAAATTAAGAACACTTGTCTAAGGTGTTTTAAATGCTCCTGGTCTGATTTTGAGAAGGTTGTTAGATCATCAAGGTATATGACTAAGAAATCATGGATGTCTTTGGCAAAGGCTATGTCCATTGCCCTTTGAAATGTGGCTCCAACATTCTTGAGTCCAAAAGGAATTTTGACATATTTGAAAGTTCCCCAAGGTGTGGTGAAAGTTGTTTTATCTTGGTCATCTGGGTGGACTAAGATTTGATTGAATCCTGAGAAGCCATCCAGTAATGAGATCCTTGAAGCTCCCACTAAACTTTGTAAGATGTGATCCATTTTTGGCAAGGGGTAGTGGTCTTTGAGAGAGACTTTTTTTAAATTTCTCAGATCCACACAAAGTCTTATCTCCCCAGTTTTCTTTCTTGTAGGTACAAGGTTAGAAATCCATTCAGAAAACCTTATGGGAGCAATAATCCCAGCTTCATACATTCGTTTTACTTCCTTTTCTATTAAGGGAAGAAGCACTGGATTCACTCTTCTTAGTTTTTGTTTAAAGGGTTTTTGGTTTTCTTTCAGGGGTATTGTGTGCTAGATAACTATAGTATCATAGGATTTAAGGTCCTCATAGATCCAGGCAAACACATCCTAAAACTCTTTGAACAGTTTGATATATTCTGATTTCTTATCAGGAGGTAAGGTTCTAGAAAGCTTGATCATTTTGGGATTTTCAATGGTCCCAATGTTGCACTCCTCTATTTCTGCATTGATGGGTTGCATATTTGGTTTTTTAGAGAGATCATTTGAATCAAAGATGTCTTCTAAAGGAGTGAGACCTATAGGCAAGAAATTATCTTTTAATTGAATTACTTCAGTTTCTTCCTCATTAATTTCCTCAAGATCTGTTATTTTTAGCTTCTGTAAATTGGCAGGGTCAAAGGTTGTAGGATGTAATATCATATCTGCCATTTCAGCTGATATACTTGTGTTTAGTTCATCTTTTTGGTTTTGATCATCCCTAATGCTTGTGTCAATGTTTAAGTTTGAGAATTCCTCCTTCATGGTCAAAAAATTGTTTATCTGAGTATCATTCTCAAATACTTGCGAGTTATTTACATTGTCTGGGACAAAAGGCCTGTGTTTAATCTTAGCAATGAACTGGTGGTTAGGCCCAAAAGGAAGTTTACAAGTGCTTGCAAAGGTTTCCAAACTGTGAGCATGCAAGTTTGGTTCCTAGGTATTTTGGTGAGATGATATTCTAGGAAGTTGTTGAGCAAGTCTGTCACTGCTAACCTATAAGACCTCAACCTAGGATCGTTTGTGACAAAAATTTCCCTTTATCTATTGGATAATTAGGTCTGAATCCCCCAATATGGAGACTTTGGTCACTCCTAGACTCTTAATCAGTTTGAGACTTAGTAAAAGGGCCTCATATTCAGCCATGTTATTTGTGCATCTGAAGTTAAGCCTATATGCATGACCTAGAGCATGGTCATTTTGAGTATTGTGTATCCATACCTCTGCTCCTGCCCCTAGCTTATTTACTGAACCATCAAATTCTAAATACCACAAGGTTTCTTGGTCAATGTTTGTTTTAATGGATTTACAGATTTGTTCAGTAGACTGGTCTGGTTTTAGTGATTCTGGTGATATATCAGCAGACTCTGTTGGTTCGATTACATCAGTGATCTTTTGATCTGGAGCTATGGATTGTTCTTTCATATACCTGGTTCCCTTTGTTTCTAGGAGCTTGACCTCAGTTTTGGGACATATATCAGCATTGTATAGTATGAAGGAGTCCATGTCTGAATGAATGGAGTAGATTGGGAAGTTTTGGGGCTTTTCTTGACTACTGACCACATATTTCATCAGTGTCTCTCGGTACAGTCTCTTTGGCTGGCCAAAGACTGAAATTGTGGCATATGACATGTCTAGCTGCAGAGATCCTTGGAGTTGGCACCCCATGATCTTGATAAGAGCATACCATATTTGAGTGGAATGTCAGCTACTACTACATCCATTAGAATTGTTTTGGCTGGATATTGGATTAGGGATACACAGAGGTCTTTGATTAGGCCTAAACATCTTACATGGCTGGAATCAAATGAAAACAAATCTTTATAGGGTCTGGTGATACCTAATCCAAGTTTTTCCATTACTGATTTGGGCATTAGGTTATGAGAGGCCCCTGAGTCAAACATGGCATTGTGTAATACTTTGTCATGAATGTTTATGGTTACATAGAATGGAGGAGTCCCTCCATCCCCTGATTTGTCATTGACTTCTGAGCCAAAAATAATTAGCTCTAGTTGGTCATCCAGAATGTTAACTGCATCCCTATTTTCTGGTACTTGCAATGATCTATTAATTTGTTGTCTGAAGACCTCATGTTTGGCCAGTTCAGAAAGAGGAATTGCAATTTTCAGTTTGCCAATTTCTGTTTCAAGATTGAAAGGTTTTTCCATCTGAACTTTTACATTGTGAGCAGGAAATTTTTCTTTTTCTGTTGAATTTTGGGTGACCATGTCCTGATCAGGTACACTGATTTGGGGTATGCTTGGGTTGGCTCTATTTTCTAGAGGTCTGCCCAAGATTTCTGTTGGAAGAAGTGGTGTAGGTGTAGGTTTTACTAGAGGCTGTACATCAGATACATCTTCCACTGTGACCTCCCTTTTTGAGCTTTTTATCTGAGGACTCTGTTAAGACAGCTTTATCACTAGATTTCTTGGGCAGTTTGGTGTTTGTTTGTTTCGTATTCTCAGGTACATCTATGGTTCTACTTCTTAACTTGTATTATTTGTGTACTTCATAGAATGTTGTGTCATACCCTTCTCTAAAATCAAATGACTCACCAGATTTTGCTTGGAATTGTTTGTAGTCTTGGGCTTGTTGATCGTCTTGTGTTAAGAATACTTGTTCTTCACTGTTCCAACCCATTAAATTGATGTGGGGATCTTGTATTTGTTCACTAGTGGTTGAGGCCTCTACATAATTTTCTTGAAATGGAGGTCTGATGTTCTGATCAGGACT
>APFE031007282.1:0-41314 GCA_000404065.3 Pinus taeda
ATTCCTCAATAATCGAATCCCACCTCTGGTTGTTACAGAGAATCACAGTGGTATGTGTTCAAACAGCTCACTGAAGAGCTTCCCCAACCAGGCAGCTTCATACGAGATCATACTCGTAGATATGTATCCCGTCTTGGTGGTGCTTATGGAACTGACTTCTTCTTCATGCTCATCCATTATATCGAAGCAGAATCCAGAGAGAAACAACACTAAAAAGTGCTTCGGTGATCCTCCACACTACCTGCCTAATCGACATTCAAATAATCATGCAGTTTCATATTTCTTGCAGTGTATCTCAATCCATTAGTAATTGTGCCGCGAAGATATCTTAGAAGATTCTTGGCATCAATCCAGTGAGGCTCAACCAAATATGAGCTCACAATGCTAACTACAAAACATATGTTCGGACGGAGGTTCACTAAGAACATCAACGCGAATGAGTTTATGAAACTTAAAGGCATTTCCCAAATCTAGTCCGACATCACTACCATATAACTTCTAAAAGTTAAGATCCTCGAGGTAGTCACAGGCTTGCAATCCATCATACCGAATCTTTCAAATATCTTTACCACATATTTTCCTTGAGATAGGAAAAATTCCCTTGGCTTCTGCCATACTTCAAGTCCTTGGTCCTTCATTTCAAATTTAGAAGCCAACTCCGTCTTACATTTGTGAATGAGAGGGTTTGCACCTGTTAGAAAGAGGTCATCCACATACAACACCAGTATGAGAGGCTTGTCATCTTCAACCTTAAAGTAAAGGTTAAGATCGGCTTCGCTCCTAGTGAATCCTAGCTTCATCAAGTAGCTATCGATCCTCTCATATCATGCTCGGGGTGCTTTCTTCAGCCCATAGAGAGCCTTCTTCAACCTACATACATAAGATTTTCGATCATAAATCTCAAATCCTTTGGGTTGCTCCACATAGACCTCTTCTTTGATCAAACTGTGCAAGAACGCGGTCTTGACATCCATCTGATGTAGGTTCCATCCTTGTGAAGCCACAAGGGCTATGATCAAGCGGATGGTCGGATATCTGGCAACAAGTGCAAATATCATAGTCTATACCTTCCTTCTGGGATAAACCACGAGCAACAAAACGAGCCTTATACTTTTCATACTTCCATCTGCTACATGCTTTATCTTGTAAATCCATTTTGAAGTAACAATTTTCTTGTTCAGGGTCTGGGAATTACTTCCCAGACATCATTCTCCATAATAGACTCATATTCTATGGTCATAGCGTCCTTCCATACTTAATGCTTGACGACATCTAAGAATGATAAAGGCTCATTTTGTATGGTCGTGCTCATGATGTTCAGGTATCCCTGATACCTGTTAGGTTTCTTACTTTGAAGGAAGGTTCCTCAGGGTGCAGCATGTCCTTCAGCATCATCAAGTATCCCCCTAAGCCATGAAGGCCTCTTCTTAGAAGAGAAAGGCTCATGTGGATGAGGATTAATCGGATCCATGGGTTCTTCTACATTAGGCATTGATTCATCATCCTTTTGTTTAGGTTCCTTGGTGTCGGCTTCTTGAGAGCTCCTCAAAGTCGGAAGATTGTCCATCTGTAGTTTTCGTGTGGAGGGGCCCTGTCTGGAGGCCGTGGCCATCATCTTCTTCTTTCCTTGAAGACGTATCATTAGGAAAACAAATTTCCCGGTTTTGGAAATAAGCTTACTGCAATGTTTTTTAGTAATCAAAGAGATGGCAGTAGGCGGTGCTACCTCTGGTATCTTGTACAACTTATTTCCCAATGTAATAATAACAACACAGGGCCTTGATTCATACACAACATGTCACTTCCACAAGTATGGTTGTCCTAACAATACATCAAAAACTTCAAGGGGAGCAATGTCACACAATACCTCATCCGTGAAGGGCTTGATGTTGTATGGAAGGCGACACTGCTGGCTTATGCGAAGATCTTGTCCTTGGTGAAGCCACCCGATGGTGTACGGTTGTGGATGTGTTGTGGTCAGTAAGCCCAACCACTTCACGACCTTTGCCGAAATGAGGTTCTTTTGGCTCCTGCTATCGACAATGAACTGTAGTGCGGAGCCCTTTACCCACATCTAGGAGTGGAAGAGACGCTCCTCCTCCTCTGGATCTTCGAGTTCATTTTTCTGGATCTTGGCAGTAGCAACAGTGGCATTGGGATCCGCATCAATGATCTGCTTCCCTTTGTCATTCCCCTTGTCGGGTTGTAACTCAGAGTCGGAACATGCATCTGATTCTAAAACCTTTAGCTCAGCCACTAGTGATTGCTTGGCCCGACACTCACTTGTGTTGTGAGTGGAGCTCTTATGGAACTCACACCATTTTCCCATGTCCTTTTTTGGCTTCGTGACGCTATTCTTTGCTTGCAACTTTGGCGGGCTGTCTTGGGCTGCCCTGCCTTGGCTTTGTCCTTTGTTCTATGGTTTAGGGGCACCTTTCCCTTGCTTTGGATTCGCGATCCAAAGTCTCGCTTCTTTTGTTTAACCTTCTGCTCGACCTTGACGGCATATCGGTATGTTGTGCCGAGCGAGGAGATGTTCAAGAATTCTATTTCTTCCTAGATGTACTTGTGTAGGCAGTGGCAGTATTTGAGTATCAAATGCTACTCTGAATCCTTGATACCCAACTTTGTGCGAAGGGTATGGAAAAGATTGGTGAACTCCGGCAAGTCTTGGTCCCTTCCCTGTCACAGCGTGGTCCACTTTATGTAGTCATCCTCATAGCTTCCGACAAGGTAGTACTGCTCCCTGATGGCATCTCAGAATGAATTCCATGTGGGTGTGGCTGAAAATAGTGAGCCGTATTTTCATCCTTATGCTCGCAGTAGGTTTCCCACCAGTCCTTGACGTGGGGGGCTGCTTTGAGAAGAGCAAAAACAATCTTTTCCCAACTCGAAAACTCATGAAAAAAAAATAACCCTCTAGCAGATTTAACTATTTATCTACGGCATCTACGTCTATCTGACCCTCGAATATGGGGATTTCAAAATTAACTTGTACCTTAAAGGGCGTGGCATTTCTAGAGTAGCTGCTGGAAGCCGATGCGTCACTTCTGGGTAGTTGCTGAAGGATCTGGGCAAAGTTGTCCATCATCGTGTTCCGTTGTCGCTCGAGGGCTTCTTCGAGCAAGATTTTGATAGGATCTCCTGCCCCCTCGTCTTTCTTCTCATTCGCCATGGGAGGCCATCGGGATTTGCGAGGCTAGTCTTGCAAAGGTTCGACCAGTTCAATCCCTAACTCCTTATATCCCGACCTCATTGGGGACATGCAAAGAAAAATAGAGAAAACGCAGACCGCTCTGATACCACTTATCTGGAATTAAACAGGAACGCAACAAATTACAGAGACAACCATAAACACATATATGCAATGGAAATAGTACTTCATTTCATTAATGTAAAACATTGAAATATGCTTACAAACAGTAATGGAAATAAAGCAACTAGGGCGATGGTAGCTTATCTTTGAGAAGACATGTGGTGGCTACATGCCTTTGAACTGTGTTACAATGAGGTTCGAAGGCCTATTTATTGTTGAGAAACAATGGAAAACCATTAACATTCCAAAACCTAACCCTAGAAGATGAAACACCAAACTGTGGACCCCGTTTGGGTAAATTGGTACATCAACTTCCCAGGGTCGTAACTTTGGCATACGATCTTCGTTTGACGCGTACAATAGCTCGTTAGAAAGATTTATCCGAGCACTACCACTTTGGGAAGGGTAACATTAGTCCATGGACCCATCTTGCCCCCAAATTTCCCAAAAAATGTCATTTAGGGCCTCAAAACAACTCCGGAAGTTCAGGACCCGAAAAAATGCTAAAAATAGTAATTTGTGCTACAATTAAGGAAACTGAAAATGCTGAGAGAAACAATGGGGGTGGGGGGGGTCCAGGTGGACTTGGCAGGTGGCCACCAATATCCACCTGAATCAAAAAGACATTTGAATAATGTAAATTCAAATTTAATCAAATTCCTATCCAAACACCATCCAACTTGCATAAAGTAATCATTCAAAAGGTCAAGTGAGTAAGTAGAGTGTTAATATAATGTTACGATAACATGGTTAATCATAGGAGCATATAAAATGTCGACATGAACTGTCACAATTATGATTATGGCAACCACTTAATTTATCATCAAACTCAAATGACGATCGGGGAATCTGGCGATGAATTGTCATGGCTATAACAACTCCATAAACAATGTTCACAATGGAGGAAATCCAACAATGTTGATAATGGAGGGAATCCAATGGTAAGTTATCATTAATTAATTAAATATTTATGATTAGAAATTGCACCAAATGTTGCAAAGGAAACGCAGTAAAGCATAAATTTGAGAAGATATAGAACATCACTAAATATAAAAATTACTAAACAAAATGACATTCAAACCTAGAAGATAAAGAGAAATCATTTACATTATGTCAAATTTATAGATTCTATAACCTTTCCAACATAAATTGCCTCTCAATCTTCAAAGATGCTCTTTCAAGTTCTGATAGCAAATATTTGATGAAAAATATGCTCTTTTTCAATATTGAATTGACTCACTTGATCAAAAGCTTACAATGCTTTACCACTTTCTCTTAAGGTGATTGGATTTGACTCTTCTTATCCTTGCTTAACTTCTTTTGGGCATTTGGACCAGTTTGTGACACATGAGGTTTATTCAAAGCATTTTTCCAAAATGACAAATTGAAAATTTACCAATGGATGAAATAGTTTAAAGCAGAGCTACGAAATAGATATATCAATAAAGCTAATCACTGACATAACAACTTTACACTGTTTTATGGGAGAGAAGTGGATCTCTTGTTGAGCATTGATTAGATAATTCTTTTAGATGACATAGAAACTTTAATTCACAATTAAAAGGTACCATTGTGAACTCTTATGGTAGAAACCACGAGCTTTCCTTTATTCAACTTGATATTCAGCAAGAGTTGGCTATGTGTTTAACGAGGTAGGGGCCTATAAATAAACGCAAAAGGATCTTTATGCCTCCAAAAATAGACTATACTCCCAAAAAGTAGAAAAGGCTGCGAAGTGTGCATTTGATATTGAGATTGTTTCCTTCCACATAGGTTTGGTGCATATTTATTTCTCCTCTCGTAGTTGTTTCTGACCATTTTTCAATATTGAGCTTTCTCACTTGATCAAAATCTTGCAGACTCTTAGATTCTACTTGAACATAATTTGATTCTGAATATCTTGATTTTTGCATTATTGTATGTCAAGGTCCAATGGAGGAGAAGGATTCGTGTCATACATAAATTTCATAATTATTGTTAAATTACTCAAACATAATGTCTGATACATGAAAATAAATAAAAACAAAAACAAAACTCTACATGTGCATTTTTGTACCTTCTTTTCTTCAAGAAAATAATTTTCAATTTCTGCTTTAGATTGTTCAATCCACATTCTTTGGAAAATATATGAAGTTGCACCATGCTGCATGGGGATACATCTTAGCTAAGACAAGGGAGCCAACCCCATGAAGCTCCTTTGCAATTTTATTATATGTAGGTTCTAATGCTTAGCAATTGGCACACCAAGGTGAGTATATCTACCAAGAACAAAAATTTGTCAAACAAAGAAATATAGATTGACTTGTGCAAAGCCATATGAACGTCCCTTATGATTTTTAAGGATGCCAAACCTGGATTACCAATATGAATAACACAACCAACTTCAATTGCAATATAATAAGTAGCTATAATTTTGAATGATAAATCATCAAAACTCTACTAACTTCAATTACAATAAAATAAAGAGCTAATAATTTTGAATGTTACTCATGAATAATCAATGAACGGTTTCAGACTCTGCTAATTGTTTGATTGGTTTTTAATTACTTTTAGGATATATTTACTATTGTGAAAAAAATGTTATAGATATCCATGTGATGACTCAATAGGGATTAGTTTGTCACACCTTGCCTCTTTGTTTTTCATGTGCACTACACAATCAGTTACAGTTGAAGAGGTTTTACTTTACATGTTACCTTATGAAACTCCTACATAGGTTCAGAGAAGATGAAGGTAGATCTGGTTACAACCTACCTACTAGTCAACAAAGAGTCTTGGTTGTGTAGTATATCATGATATTGAGTAGGTTGAATACCTAGGTCCAATCCTTCCACAACAGAGCAAGAGCAATACAATCTTGGGAATGGATGAATCATGAGAACTGTTATGCTTACATAAAGGAAATTATGGCTCTACCATACCCCCTAAATGTTTTCACAATAAGTCGGGTTCAATTTTATTGCTTAAAAAACTTGATGTAATTTCATAATACATGGTTGATTTGAGCATTGCACACTATTATCATACAATAGTGATAATGGGTGGAGTGTCCACTTAAAATATTTGTGAGAAAAATTTAATCAGAGTGAAAGAGTATTTAATCTACAAAAAAAAGGATATTAGCTGCTCTCATTTATTTTAATCTACAAAACCTAGATTACCAATATGAATAACACAACCAACTACAATTTCAATACAATAAAAATATATAAGTTTGGGTGACAAATCATCAAACGTTGTTTTTTGGTTCATCTCAAGTAAAAATCACGATTTTGCATTTGAGACTGAGTAAACCCCGCCCACCTATAGTCTTTGTACATGTTATCATAAAAGAGAGCACAGGTGTATGTTGTATCTGCAATGAAAAATACATAGTCAGGTTGACTTATGTCATCATGTCAAAGTTAAAGTCAACAAAAAGAATGTTGATGGTTAAGTTTACATATATCCTGTAGCAACATCTCTCTCATACAAATTTTACCTTTCCAATTTTTATTATTTTTCTAAGATTCATTACATGGCTTTAAAGCTTAAATCATTAAATATTTTATGCTTCTTTGCAACTTGTTCATTCCAGGGTTTGTTTTATAAAATCAATACAACATCTGTAAAAGTTAATAACATGTTGCTTATAGGCATATAATGGTTTCTTTGCTGCAATTCACAACCTACAAATTGTAAATTAGTTCAACAATAACAATTTCTTCTAAAACTCATGTCAAAATAGACTTCAACGTTTGCTAGAGAAACTTTGTTCCCCTTGTGTAAACTATACACTGAGTCTGGAAGGATTGATGAACAAATAACGTAATCCCTGCAATAGAAACCATGCATGGAAGAAGGAAATCAACAAAGCTAAAGGGAAGGAATGTTGAGATATCTAGGGCATTAGCATTAGGTGATTTCTCTTTGATTAGTAACTGCTTGTGAATACTTTTTACTTATTTAGATTAGGATCTTCTTCTTCTTAGATTATTAGTGTTCTTCTTCATCAAACAATAACCAATACATGAACATAAATAGACAAGAGACACAAAATGTAGGCTATCATCCAAGGCCAAAACCTCTCACTCTTTGAGAGGAAAAACCACACAAATTATTCTCCTCATTTGAGAGGAAAATTCTTTTTGAGTCAAAACAACCATATTTCACCTCCTCACCAAGTCGACCCAACCTTGATGAAGTTTGCCTTGTTTTGGGAAATTTGACAACGTGGAAGAAATATAAATAGAAGGAGAATTCGACCTATTTGGAACCAATCAATCCACGAGTTCGATTTGCAATGGAAAAAAAGAAAAAAAGAGAGCGAAGTCTAGAGGAAGGACGAAAAGTTCAAGGATAAATGCAAAAGACTAAGTTTTGGGCATATCTCTCTCACACATGAAATATTTTCTAGGGTTTCTGAGCAAGTTGCTGGGGTCGAAATTTTTGCATTTATTACACGTCCAAACTTCTGAGTTGCAAGGGGACGAAATTCTATTTGGATCAGATTTGAAGGGTGTTGACCCTTGTTGACTTTGGTAGAATTTGTCTACTTGGAAGGAGGGTTGACTTAGAAATTGGAGAAGGTCTTTTTCTTGGTCATAAGGTCTCGGATTGTATCACTTTGACTTGGTTTTATTAGAAGAAGAGTTTGACTGGGTTTTCCCCTAAGAGAGGGGTTTTGCCTTGGCTGAGTGCCTATATCTTGTATCTCTTGTTCTTTTGATCTTCGTATATTTTTTATTTGGTAATTTCTTGATAAAAAAAACAAAATAAATAAGTAAAGAAGCCAATGCATATCACAGCTAATTATCAAGAAAGGAGGAATCAAAAGCCTGTTAACTACATGCATTGATTTCTCAACATGGTTTTAGAGCTAAAGTGAAGGAAGGACTATTTCAACATCACTTTGTCGGCTATCATTTGAAGGAAGGGAATCACTCTTGAAAGGAATATCTCTTTCATCAATGGCAAGCTATTTAAATATGGGACCCAAGACTCTTAATGATCTTTTGAAAGTTGCAAGAAGATTTGGTATCAAGATCATTTACAATTTATCTAGGAGAGTAAAAAATGGAGGATTATTGGTTGCACTTACAGGTACATTTGATGATGACAATGCTTGGATCATTGATAGCGTAGCCTCAAGACACATGACATGAGAATGTGGACAACTTCAAACGTGATCGAAAGGATTATCACCTCATTTAAGGGAGCTTGGAGATAACGATAACTATGCAGTCAAAGGTCTTGGATCTACTTCATTGAAACTAAAAGGTGGTGGAAAGCTTCATCTCAACAACATTCTCTATCTCTCAGGTTTGAAAAAAAATCAATTCCTATTTCTTTTCTAGGAGGTAAAGGAGACAAGATTGCTTTTGTAGTTGGAAAGTTATTGTTTGTGGAAGGGAATCTAGTATTGAAAAAGCAAGGGTTATTGGGATTTATGAAGGAAGGTTGTATAGGTTTATAACACATTCTCCTCAAGCTCTGTTCACATGGATATTAGTCCCTCTGAGATTTGGCATAGAAGATATGGGCACCTTCATTATAAAATATTGCCTTCCCTAAGATAAATGGAGAAAGGCATTCCCAACTTAAAATAGGACCATGAAGGAGTATGTACAGGATGTGATTTGGGAAAGAATACAAAGAAACCATTTAAAAGTAGTGAATCAAGGTATAAAGAAATATTAGACCTCATTAATTCTTATTTGTGTGGAACAATGGTAGATAAATCTCTTAGAGGTCATCCATATTATGTGACCTTCATTAATGATCACCCTAGGAAAACTTGGATTTATCTTCTTAAATATAAGGATGAAGTCTTTGAAAAGTTCAAAGAAATCAAGACAGAAGTGGAGATCTTGACAGAAAGGAAGATAACGACCCTTAGATCTAACAATGGTGGTGAGAATACATCTAAGGAACTCATAACCTTTTGCAAGGAAGCAGATATTCACATGGAGCTCATAGTTCCATATAATCCTAAAAAAATGGAGTAGCAGAGAAAAATAATAGGACCATTAAAGAATGCATAAGAACCATGATATATGACCAAGATCTTCCAAACTTATTATATGGAGAAGCAACTATGACAACAATATACATACAAAATATAATTCCTCATAGAATTCTTGAAAATTTGACACCGGAAGAAGATTTTTCAGGGAAGAAGCCATATGTAGATCATCTTTGAATATTTGGATGTCATGTCTACATTCATATCCCTAAGGAAAAAAGGAAGAAATTAGATTCTACTAGTATAAATGATATCTTTGTCGGTTATAGCCTTTCATCAAAGGCCTAAAGAATCTACATAAAATAAAATCTTCAAATTGAAGGTATCAGAGATGTCATATTCGATGAAAACTTTGCATACAAAAAGTCCAAAGGTATTCTCATTGAGTTTGATGAAGAGGATATACCACTCTTTGAAGAAGAATAGCAACATGAAAAAGCACCTACAAATCAAGAAGAAGAAGGACCGAGTGAACCCATTCAACCTGCAATCATTCCCGAAGTAAAGAAGACACCAAATTGGTTGAAAGCTACACTTGAAGATGCCAGAGGACATGGAGCAGTAAAAGGTACTTTCAGAGAAATCAAAAGTCCAAAGAGGTACTCTGGATGTGAAACATATATGACGAAACTAATTGAAGCAGAACTAACCACATTTGAACAAGATGTTAATCATGATGAATGGAAGAAATGCATGCAAGAAGATTATTAATCAATCATAAAGAGTATGGTTTGGGTATTTTTTCCTAGACCTAGTGACAAATTTGTTACCTCTAAATGGATTTACAAAATCAAACATGTTGTTGATGGGAGCATAAATAAATAAAAGGCAATATTTGTAGAAAGAGGATTCTCTCAAAAAGAAGGTGTGGACTATGAAGAAACAATTTCTCCTACAACCAGGTATACTACCATTAGATGCTTGATTTATTTAGCAACTATTATGGGATGGAACATCCACCAAATCAATGTCAAAATAAATTTCTTGAATGGAACCATAGATGAAGAAGTGTACATTGAACAACCAAATTTTTTTGAGATACATAGCAAGGAATATCACATCTATGGATTGAAGAAATATCTATATGGCTTGAAACAAGCACCTAGAGCTTGGTATGCTAGAATGGATTCCTATCTTCTAAGGATTCAATTTTTCAAAAGCTTTGTAGACTCAAACCTCTTAGTGAAAGTAGTAGAGGATGAACCAATCATTATTCTGTTATATCTGGATGATTTACTCCTTACAAGTGTGGAGAATAGAATTCAAGAATGTAAGAAGATGATGACAGCAAAATTTGCAATGAAAGATTTGAATTTGAAGGACTTATGCATTATATTTAGGCTTGGAAGTTTGGCAGAAACCTAGATATATATATATATCTTGGTCAAGGAAAATATATTATCAAGATTCTACAAAAGTTCGGTATGATAGATTCCAAGCCCATGAAAACTCCAATGATCACCAAATTAAATACGCTGAGAAGTTTAGACTCTAGCCTCGTTGATCCCACTTTTTATCGTCAGTTGGTTGGCTCGTTGATGTATTTGGTGAATACTAGACTCGATATATGTTATGTCGTAATTTTTCTATGTCAATTTCAGTTGGAATGACATCATGATCATTAGATAACTACCAAGAAATTTTGAGATATTTGTGTGGGACTATTCATCACTATTTAAAGTATGATGGAAAGGAAACTTAATTAACATGTTTCATCGGTTCTGATTAGGGTGGCAGTGAGATGGATGGAAGAAGCACTACTAGTGGTTGTTTTGGTTTGGGATTAGAAATGATTTCTTGGATAATTCGTAAAAAAGACTCAGTTGCTTTGATTAGTGGTGAGGCTGAATATGTTGTTTCTTGTGAGGTTGGAAAAAAAGCAGTTTGGTTAAGGAAGCTTTTGTCAGATTTTTTTGGAGGGCCCTTGGATCCCATAGTTATAAATTGTGATAACTAAAGCAACATCAGAATTTCTGAAGACCTCATGTTCCATTTTAGGACTAAGAATATTAATAATAAGTATCAACATATTAGAATTTTGCTAGAAGATGGGGTTGTGAAGCTATAGTATGTTCAGTATGTTCCGACAGATGAACAAGTAGTGGATGTGTCGATGAAATCTCTCCCCAAAAGGAAGTTTGAGTATTTTAGAAGCATGGTTGGATTGGTGGATATCTCTTATTTGGTTGAGATGGAGAGGTAAGTACCTTAGGTTGTGTGCCCATATAATGGTGCTTGGGAGGACATCTTGGCCTGGTTGGTATTCAGATCTCAATTATAGTTTGGCCCTGATGATGTCTAGATCCCTGTGTGGGAGGGTATCTTGGTCTTGATGATATGAAGCTCTGTTTTAGTTGACCTTGACGATACCTAGATACATGTGAGGGTTTCTGTGTTGGCATGGAGGCCTAGATGGTATCTATTTTTGGTTGGATTGATACAAGGGATGTAGCCTGATGGTACCTATAGTAGCAAGTTGCTTTGATGACACCTTAGTCCCTATTGGGAGGATACCTTGGAAGTTATGGTATTTATATCCCTAGCATTTTGTATGCTAATCTCTTCTTAGAACATGTCAATTTGAATTCATCCTTGTACATGTTTGTACAATTATGAATACCTCCCTAGTTAAGACGGAGCGTTCAATAATGTAACAATGGTCTACCTTCATATTTGCTATTGTACTTTATCATTATGTATTTATTTTAAAATTGAAAAAGAAGAAAAAGAACAATTATTTTGAAGCATGGGTTTCATGCTCTTTTTACTCGTTCATTAGGTCAAAGCCTCCATTGAAGGCTTCTAGGTTTTTCTTGAGTCACAAGAGTCATTATTATATATATTAAACCCTTCCTGGGCTTTTGTATCATGAAAAGAAAATTTATTTTGAGTCAAAATAGTCATATTTCACCTCCTCACTAAGTCGACCCTATTTGGGGAAATTCAACCATGTGGAAGTAGTATAAATAAAAGGATAATTCAACCTATTTGGCACCAATCAATCCACAACTTCAATCTACATTGGAAATAGGACAAAAAAGAATGGGTCTAGAGGAATGAAGACAAAGTCAAGGAGAGGTGAAAAAAAGAAAGGTTTTGGGCATCTATCTCTCACATGTGCAAGTTTTTCTAGAGTTTTTGGGCAAGTTGCAGGGGCCAAAATTTCCGTAGTCACTGCAGGTTCGAACTTTGGAGTTGCAGGGGGGTTGAAATTCGAGTTGGAGCATATTTGAAGGGTGTTGAACCTTGTTGACTTTCGTAAAATTTGTCTACTTGGAAGGAAGGCTGATTTGGTGATATGATGTTAGGTCCCTATAATACTAGTGTATTCCCCTTATTGTTATTGTTAGTGTAGCCCCCTATTGTTATTTTGTGCCCATGTATCCCCCATGTTGTTATTATTGTACCCCATGGAAGCCCACTATTGTTATTTTTGTGCCCTTACATTATTATTGTTATGTAGGATCTGATTATATTGTGACCCCTTAGACTCCTATATATACCAAGGAGGTCTTATCATTCGAATCATACAATAATTGTTCATTTATGCGATGTAAAGGAGGTTTCCCCCTCGAAGAGGCTATTTCTCAAGTTGTTGATCTGCCTTTTCTTCTATTTTGTTTGTTGTTTGCATAACATTTTGCATCAGAGCTTTGGATTCTAGGGTTTCATTTTTTCAAACAGGTCATCTAGGCATTTTCACTATATATATATATATATTAAGCTTCAAAATTTGAAATTGCTACCACATGGAGACGAGAAATAAGTGAACTTCTTGTATGAATTTCAGATATTGGTTCACTATATTTTCGGAGATATGATTCGAGAAAAATAGGGTTTTTGCGGGCTCCATAATTCCATCTCAAATAGGTGACGTAGGGAAAATCATCATAACTTTCTCTTCGAGCATCAAATTTGAATTTCTTAAAAATTGACTGAAAGTGCACAAATTTAGTGTTTTGTGTGTCATTTTAAGGGCCAAAGTTCTAAACCGTGACACGTGGAACTCCATACAAGTTCGTTCGAATAAATCAGTATATAATCATGTCATCATGGAATATTGGGAATAACTCTTTCTTGAAGAATCCAATCTCAGTTTAACTTATGGGGTTGGAAAGAACACAGAGGGATACCATATGACGAAATTTCAAAGCTTGGAAATCTGAAATTACAGAGATACAACAATTTCAATATCGAACTCGTAAAAAGAAAGAAAAAGGTGTGTAGTTTGAAAATTTGCATAACTTTGTTTGAAAAATCAATTTGAAGTAATTCAAAGGGAACAATGAAGCATAGATATCGTTGTTTGATTATGAAATACCTCAAAACAAAAAAAATGGACACAACTAGTAAGAAATCAGAAATTTATACTATGATGCATGAAGAAGGGGAAGAAATACAACATGAGATATCAAAATTATGTGACCAAGTGCAACAAATTGCACTCTCGCAAAGGGTAACCAAAAATGAAACGGAAGTTAAGATGGATGGTTTGAAGAATGGTTTAAAATCATACATGGAAATTTTGAAGGATGGATTAAAAGCATACATGGAAGGTTTCAAGGATGGATTAAAAGCAAACATGGAGGGTTTGAAGGTTTGACAAAGTTGCTACAAGAAATGCTCCCTAACGGCAAAAAGGTATTCCATGAAACTCATGATGAGAACAAAATGAATGTTAATCATGATTTCAAAGACTCTAACCTTGGATTGAACATCCACCACATTCTAAAGATTGATATGAGGAGGATTGATAGTAAGGATCCAGTAACATGGATACTATACATGGAGCAATACTTTGATCTACATGATGTGCAACACACATAAAAGGTACACATTTCATGTTTATATTTAGAACCCAATCAATTTGTATGGTATTGATGGTTGTGTTCTCATAAACCACTTGTCACTTGGTCATTTTTTACAGAGGAAATGATAGCACATTATGAGGGTACAAAGAGCAACACCTTCTTTAGCCAATTTATAAATCTCAAACAAAAGGTTTCAATGGCGAAGCACATTAAGGACTTCCAAAAATTGAAAATCAGGGTAAATGATATCCCAGAGGAGCATACAATTGATGTCTTCATAAGGACTTTGAAGGATAACATCCAACATGAGGTTCACCATTGGGAACCTAATTCATCGGAGAAGACATTCAGGGTGGCAAGAAAAATTGAAAGCAAAATTATGGCAACAAGGAATCCCACCACTCACAACTATAAAGATGGAAGTGTTGCTGCTCCTAACCTTCCACAACCTACAAGGTTGAATCCACAAGAATAGGAGGAAAAAAGGGAAAAAATTGACTTTTACAACTGTGATAGAAAATACACTAAAAGTCATAAATGTGCCGAGAAGAAATTATTCTACATAAATTGTGAAGATGAGGAAGAAAAAGAACAAGAAACATCAAAAGGGGAGGATATACACCAGGAACCGACCCTAGAGAAAGAAGAAATGAATCTAACCATATCTTGTAATGCACTGGCAGGAATCACCACTCCTCAAACTCTCAACGTAGAAGGATATATAAAGAAGAAAAATGTGATGATGTTGATTGATTCAGGTAGTACCCATAATTTTATCCATTGTAAGATAGCCAAAGAATTGAATTGTTTCCTATATCCAACACCAGGGTGTCAAGTGATGGGTGCAAATGGAGGAACCATGAATTTCTCTAGAAAGTGCCATAATATCAAGTTAACTATGGGAGAATATGTATTGAATATGTATTGAACCGTTGATTGAATGAGTGATCGGATGGTTCACGTACAACTAAAGCGGACCCAACAGGTTTATGAATCAGATTGCTAATCCTTTTCAATTCCGTGGTAAACTAATGTTCCGCGTAAATTAGTTGATTCCGTTGTTTAAGCAAAATAATCAAAATTTGAGGGAGATGATTAAAACTCCAAAGAAAGGTGGTTGGTCAGGTTTCTTTGTGTTTTGGCCAATCAAAACACTCCCGATACATACGTGGGCCCATGTCCATGCACGGGGTTTTATCAAATACAACTTATTACGATTAAAATAGTTTAATGATTATTAAAGCATATACAGAGAGACTTCATTAGCAGTCGAGAAATAGAGCCGAAAATCTAACTGTCATCATCATTTTCTAACTTTTGTTACTTCATGTTATTCTATGTTCTTTAGAATGAGGCGTCTTTTACCCTCTGTGTAATGTTCTGTAATAATTTTTACTCTAGACAGTTAGGAAAATAGTTAAGTAGTTTGACAGTTTGGTGATCACCAACTATCTTATAATGTAAAAAAGAGGAAAATTTATAGAGAAGAGATTCAAACATTGGAGAACCTGAATACTAGGCCACTGAATTCCTGATACAATTGTTGATCAATGAAAGAATCATAAGTTTTCCATACATTGTTGGGTATGAATTTGTGTCTTCTCTGTTATGTGTCATCTTATGTTTTCTTCCTTAAAGTATGGTAATGAAGCTGCAGGTCTTTATTTGCTTGTGTAAATAAAGTTAAAATCCCTTAAAAGAGTGCTCCTATACTTGAAGTTCCCACCTCTGCAATTCTTCTAAGTTATAAATAGTAGTTTCTATGTAAGACAACATATTATCTTTAACTTCTCCAAGTGTCACAAATAGTAGATTCTGTGTAAAACAACATATTGCCTATGACTCATATACTTGAAGTTCCCACCTCTGCAATTCTTCTAAGTTACAGATGGTAGTTTATGTGTAAAACAACATATTATCTATAACTTCACCAAGTGTCACAGATAGTAGATCATGTGTGAAACAGCGTATTGTCTATGACGTATTCAAGCTTTCTTTATTCATCATTTATATTCAACAATCAAATGGCATTCTGATATTTTATTGTCACCTAAGTATTGAGGGTTAAGAACCAGATTTCCCAGGTTTTTCATTTTAGAATACAACATATAATTAAGTGACAAACAAGTGACAATCATCATAATCATTAATGTCTTAAGCACAATTTCTACACAGCTAGGAAATTAGTTTCTTAAGGTACAACATGTACAACCATGAGCCACATGTGGCTCTGTTTACTTCCCAAAATTTCATTACCATGTCTAAACCGCTGCAACATCAAAATACAATAACCTTTACATTAATTTTGGGTGAAACATAAATGAAACATGTTAGTTAAGAGGTAGAGTTATAAATTTATATGAAATTGAAATTGTTATTGATCATTAAACGACTTTACATACGTGAGTAGACATGGCCATAAATATTTGTTTTGGTAAGCAATATTGAATGTTTTGTGTGAGAATTATAAATTTATATGAAATTGTTGTTGATCATTGGATGACTTCACAAACTTGAGTAAAGATGGCCATAAATATTTATTTTGGTAAGAAATATTGAATGTTTTGTAAGGGTGAATATGCATTCCATGATTATTGGTGTTAATAATTTGATGGCGTATATTTTTTTGGTAATTTTTTTGAGTTTTGGAATTTTAAGATATTTGTTAATTTTTTTTAAATGTAATAGGAATTATTAAAATAATGAGTTTTGAGTTATATATATGACAAATCCAAATGCCCCAATCTTTTCTTAGAATAATGAATTTAGTTATACATTAAAAACACAATGAAAGATAACAATTTAATCCAAAATTTTACCATCTATTTCCAAAACAAAACCAAAATATAAAAAAGAACAAAACCAAAAAATAATGAAAGATAGCCATCTGATCCAAAATTTACCATATAATTCCAAAACAAAACCAAAATATAAAACAAACTAGGCTCACTTGTCAATTAAAACACTCCTTTAAAATTGAAACAGAAAAAGAATATGGGTTCTTAAACGAACACCATGGACATGGTACCGACACTCAGAATTAATAAAAAGCACCTAACTTCAATGAAATTTCTTTCAATCTCTAATTAAGAGAGGAAAGAAATAGATTCTGGACCATCATAGATAGCCGGAAACATTATCACAGTTAGATAGCGAGAGTGGGATATCCTACCTACTACCATCTAATTCCCTAGTAAGAAGTCCCAACTAGACCTCAGATCGTTTGGTGTAGGAGTCCCAGCAGTGGGTCGTATGGTATCGCCTTGACCATGGTTGCACGCAAAGGTAAGTATGATGTCCTTGTTGGTAGCAAGGGTGTGACATGCGCAACAAGCCAAGGAAGGTGTATGAATGGTTTCAACACACAGAAAGTGGGGTAAATGCGCCCCTTGGAAACATGTGGAAACACGCAGCTTGGAAGGGAACACACCAGCAAAGATGCATCACAAACTGGAAGGCAAGTGAACCAACAGTCCAAAGTGATGGTTAAACCAACAGCACGTCTCAGTAAGATTCATACATACATATACAGAAAGAGTCTATACATACATGTGTAAGCAAACAACTACATATATCATTAGAGTAACTAAGATAACTGAAATACAATAAAAACACATGCATGAAATGTGTTGGCTCTATTTTATTAAGAAGTGAAAGTTCCAATCATACAATACAACCATGACCAACCACTAGTCTTGATAATGGAACATTATTGTCACTACCACCTGCTCATCCAAAGAGATGTACTAGCTCTACACTATGGAGAAGTCAAAGCTCGTTACAATGAGTTATAAGGTTCTATAAATAGAAAAAGGTGGGGTGACCCTTGACATTCCCCTTTGTGACTCTTCAACTACCCTCATGACTCTTCACTTACTACATGACTGTTACACTCAATTATCGACACTTGGACTTTCACTTTACAAGATGTTACATACAATATTCACATGTACCCATGTGAGACAATATAAGCTTGAGCAAGCCATGCAAGCTATCAGTGAGACTCAAACAGTTGTGGGAATACCAACTCTTCGACATCCTTGCAATGATCGAAAGTGGCAAACTGATGCCAAGCTTGGTCGTTTGTGATGGTGTCCGCGCACTCAATGGTGACATCCTGCTGAAAGCGAACTCTTGCCTTCGTTGCATCTGAGTACACTGATATAGATCCTCTGTCCAACTCATCTAATAACATGCGCATCATCGTCTTGAGTGTCGCTGGACCAACAACATACTGATGCATAGTGTCTGTGTTAATCTCCAAGTGTGTGTTGGTAACTATGCGCATCAACTTGTCGACATACATGTTCAGCTCCAGTCGGACTTGGTTGTTGTCTTTGCCTCGGTGAGTGTGTCAATGATTGGATCGCATGCACGCGCACAATGACATCCATGCTCCTGAACACCCTTACATGCGATCAACAACGCTTCTCACCTTGTCTGTTCCATGCCAGTTGTTAGGATGGGTCTATAACCTGTATGGGTGCAATTTCATCAGTCTGTGCATGTTGTGCCTCCTTTTGTACTTGCTCACGCTGCAACTCCTTCTCTCGTTTGTGCAGCTCATGTTCTTCCTTGAGTTGTCGCTTCAGCACCTGCAACTCCTCCTTTGTTTCTCTCTGCCGCCACGCGATCCTCTTGTCGCGTCATCACCTCATAGCCTTAATATCCAAAGCTGCTTTCATCACGAGTGGATCTGGTTTGAACTTGCAACTTTTCTTCGCCTCTGTGCTATCAAAAACCTTCCTCTTGCATTTGTCGCACGCAAGTTTGCTACCTTCTATCGTTGCTTATGGTGTTGTTTGTTGTGATGTCGCTGCCATTTCATCTTTATATCTTTGTCTATGAACAACTCGATGTCTTCATAGATAGGCAAGCTCATAGACACTTGCTCGACTGAATCCCCAGTTGTGCTCTCAACGGTGTCCTTTGAATCTGCTCTCCTTGAGGCCATTGTACCTGTGCTGCTAAGAGGCAGACGAACACTTGTGATTCCTGGAGACATAGCAACACTAATGGAAAGAAATTTGTCAGTTGAAAACCAAAACAAAATTGAGCACTGCTTTGCAACATTCCCGTGTCACTAATTGTGAAGATTGTGTAATTGCCACTGGGAGGCTAGGACACTGACTACCAAAACTGCACAAGGCACAGTGCGAGTTGTCGGGAGGTTGATTGATTGTTAGAACTGTGCAATACACAGTCCAACCTGGGTAGCTGAGGACTGAAACTGCACAATGCACAATTTCAGTTAACAGTGACATACAAAACCAGTGAACTGCATTGCGCAATTTCTAGGGCCGCAAGGCACTGCCTCCTAGAATTGCGCAATGCAAGCGTAGAGGTCAGTTTTGGGACAAACTTGCCAATTTCTGAAGGGAAGGCAAAGCCTTCACTTCTAGAAATGCGTAATGCTAACTGGGCAAAGCAAGGTCTGGGGCAAGGCAACCCATACCAACAACGGAGACTGAAAACATGAGAAGTATGAATGCATGGTGAAACTAAGTGTAAACAAGAGTGAATAATCATGCATGCAAACAGTAAGTGCAAGATCCAGTAAACGGGAAAACATGCATGTGTATGAAGCGGGTCGCCGCAGCGGCGACCATTGGTGCAAAAACAGTGTCATGCATGTGACAACAGAGAGATGCAAACGAAAACTCAAATGGTGCTCCTACAAGCTAACATACATTAAAATGTGAACAAACATTCATTGAAATCAAGCACATGACATTTACACAAAAAAAAAACAAAAAACGACAGAAACGCAACGTAAAACGTGAGAAACAGACTTACCCTAAAACGACTAAGATGAAAGTGTCAAAAACTCCTAGATGTGATGTGGGATGCCATAGCTGCAAGATCGTTATGAGGAATGAGCTCTACAACATTTGGTATATAAGTTTTGATAAGATAGAGATTATGACGCGCATGCCACAAATCTAGGAAAAAACAACACTTGGCAGGAGGTTTCTAAACGATCTTTACATGTAACCTCCAACAGCTAAAAATAGATCCCTAAAATCTAGGGATGCGTTGTGTATGTTGCCTTTTTCTATTTCGGGAAAAGTAGCCTATGCATGCAAATGAGTTTTGCTCGGTCCCGGAGGAAACAGTCAACCTGAAGGCACATGCATCAGTGTGCAAGCCAGGGATGAAAATTTGTGTAGTTTCTGAGCTGAGCATAGTTGTCTGCCAGGCATTGCGCAATTTCTGGGCTGAGTAAGTCACTGCCTCCCAAAATTGCACAACTTATGGGATGAGGCCCAGTGTCGGGTCAAATTGCGTAGTTTTTTTAGGGAGCACTGCCTAACTATTTTGCACAATTCTGGAGCCTAATAGGTTGCCTAGCTGATTTGCGCAATTTATTGGGGGAAGGTCGATTCCCCTCGAGAATTTCGCAATTTTCTGGGGGGAGTCTCTTAGCCAGCAAATAGTCTAAGTCTGGAATATTGGTCTACAGGAGGGAGACAAACAAGCTGACATGCACAGGGCTGCAGGCCACTGAAACTCAGTTGAAGCTTGTGTGATTGACAATGCAAGACATGTTGCTAAGGATAGTTGGTAAGGAGGCTCCAATACAAAACTAAGACAAAATTTTGGAGGGTGGTTGTAGACACTGGTAAATCTCCATCTCTTTGCATGGGCCTTGTTCATGAAAAGCAAGTCTAACACCTCTGAACTTATTGTTCAGTTATTTGATCGTTTCAGCTTCCACACTTGCTTGATTGTAAGATGTAGTGTTAGGTCGCTATACTACTAGTATAACCCCTTATTGTTATTAGTACAACCCCCTTATTATATTGTTGTGCCCATGTAGTCCCAATATTGCTATTATTGTGCCCATGTAGTCCCCATATTGTTATTATTGTGCCTTATAGAAGCCCACTATTGTTATTATTGTGCCTTTACATTTTTATTGTTATGTCGACTCTCATTATATTATGACCCCTTAGACTCCTATATATAGAAAGGAGGTCTTGTCATTTATATCATCTAAGAATTGTTCATTTGTGTAATGTAAAGGAGGCTGTCACCTCGAAGAGGCTTATTTTTAAGATGTTGATCTATCATCTCAATCTTTTTGTGAGTTAGTTTCATAACATTTGGTATCAGAGCTTTGGATTCTAGCTTTTCGCTGCTCCAAACTAGTCATCATGGAATTTTCGCTATAATTTTTCTTGCGACATTTTAGAAGTTAAAAAAACCCATTTGAGAAGGGATCGTTTTGAATCTCGAGTTCGAATTTCAAATCTTGTTTCAGTATATTTTCCGAGAAATGATTCGAGGAAGCTAGAATTTTTGCAAGCTCCGTAATTTCATCTCAAACAAGTCATCATGGAATTTTCGCCATAATATATTTTCTACGAAGGTTCAGATTCTAAAATAAAAACCCATTTGAGCCGAAATAGTGGTGAAGCTTGGGTCCGACTCTCAGATCTTGTCCCACTATATGTTCAGAGATATAATGTGAGGAAGTTAGGGTTTTTGCAGACTCCCGAATTACATTCTAAACAGGTGACCTTGGGAAAATCGTCATAACTTTCTCTCTGAGAAACACATTGAAATTGCGTAAGAAGTTACAGAAAGAGGATAAACTATAGTTTTTTGTGCATATTTTTCAGATCTTAAGGTTGAACAGTGATACATGGGACGTCATACAAGTTTTCTCTACTGAAACATTATATAATTAGGTGATCTTAGGAGATTGGGCATAACTCTTTCTTGGAAAATCCAATTCTGATAAGACTTGCGGGGTTAGAAAGAAGACTCAGAGGGCTACTAAAGGATGAAATTTCAGAACTTGGAGATCTGAAATTACCGAGTTATAGTCGTTTCAAGATCAAGCTCCTAAAGTCAAGAAAAGACAATATAAGGAAGTTTGATGGCAAGAATCCGGTAAATTGGATACTACAGATGGAACAATATTTTTATCTACATGGTGTACCACTATTACAAAAGGTATGTATTGCATCTAATTATTTAAAACCACATCAATTTTTATGGTATAAAGGGCTTTGATCTTGTAAACCACTTGTTACATGGTCAATTTTCACGAAGGAAATGATATCACATTATGAGGATACAAAGAAAAACACCTTCTTTAGCCAATTGATATATCTCAAACAAAAATGTTCAATGGCAGAGCACATTGAGGACTTTCAAAAATTGAATATAAGGGAAAATGATATTTCAGAGAAGCAGAGGATTGACGTCTCCATATGGACTTTAAAGGATAACATTCAACATGAGGTTCGTCTTTGAAATCCTGATCCATTGGAGAGGGCATTCAAGTTGGCCAGAAAAGTGGAAAGCAAAATTATGGAAATAAGGAAGTCTACCCCTCACAACTATAAAGATGGAAGTGTTGTTTCTCCTAGCCTTCCACAACCTACAAGGTTGACATCACAACAATTGGAAGAAAAAAGAGCAAAAAGGCTTTGTTACAATTGTGATAACAAATACACTAAAGGTCATAAGTGTGTTGAGAAAAAATTATTTTATATAGATTATGAAGAGGAGGAAGAAAAACATCAAGAAACATCAAAAGAAGAGGATATCCACCAAGAACCAACCCCAAAGAAAGAAGAAATGAATCCGATCATATCTTGTATTTCAATGGCAGGAATTACCACTCCTCAAACTCTCAAGATAGAAGGACATATCAAGAAGAAGAAGGTTCAGGAATAAAAGTATCAAGAAACATCAAAAGAAAATGATACTCACCAATAACCAATCCCAGAGAAAGAGGAAATGAATTCAACCATATCTTGTAATGCATTGGTCAGAGTTACCACTCCTCAAACTATAAAGATAGAAGGACATATCACGAAGAAAAAGGTAATAGTGTTGATTGATTCGGGTAGTCCCCATAATTTTATTCATTGTAAGATAGCCAAGGAATTGAATTGCTTTCTATATCCAGCACCATAGTGTCAAGTGATGGTTGCAAGTGGAGGAACCATAAAGTTATCTGGGAAGTGCCATAATATCAAGCTATCCATGGGAGAATATGTATTGAATAGCCCAATCCTTTCCATTCCAATGGGTGGTGCTAATATTTTACTAGGAGTCTAATGGCTATAATCTTTGGGTACGATAGCCTTTAATTTTCAAGAACTTTTCTTGAAATTTTTTTGGGAGGAAAGAAAGTTGAATTGAGGGGTATTGAAAGGAATCCTGGAAAGGTAATCAACTCTAACAGCATGACAAAGCTTCTAAATAAAGAACAACGGAGTGTAATTGCACAATTATGTTCACTAGAGGATCCCACATCGAAATCATGTATTTCTCCAAATCTCCAAAATGTTTTGGACAATCACTCCAAGGTATTTGAGACTCCCAAAGGCCTCCCACCTATTTGTGATCATGATCATGCTATTCATTTGATTCCAAGAAGCGTTCCTCCAAACATTAGGCCTTAAAGATATCCATATGCCCACAGGAGTGGGAACTCATTCAAAAGTTGCAGAAGATCCTAGTTCAAACAATATTGTGAGAACTTGACAAAGAAGGAAAAATCATATTAAAACCAGAAGCAATGACAAAACTGAGAAATCGACAGTTACGAAATATATCAATTTCAGAGTATCTCATCAAGTGGAAGAACTTACCCACTGAAGATTCCACATGGGAGGACAAGAATTTATACAGAAGCATCAAGAACTACTCAACCATTGAGGACAACACTTTTTGAAGGAGAGAGGCATGTTAGGTCCCTATACTACTAGTGTAACCCCTTATTGTTATTAGTACAACCCCCTTATTATATCGTTGTGCCCATGTAGTCTCCATATTGTTGTTATTGTGCCCCATAGAAGCCCATAATTGTTATTATTGTGCCCTTATATTATTATTGTTAGGTTGACTCTGATTATATTATGACCCCTTAGAGTCCTATATATAGAAAGGAGGTCTTGTCATTTGTATCATCTAAGAATTGTTCATTTGTGTAATGTAAAGGAGGTTGCACCCTCGAAGAGGCTTATTTCTAAGGCGTTGATCTTCGGGGAATCTGTATGCAAGACTACGAAAACGCGTGTAAAAATGTTCAAGGGATTCATCAGGTGCTTTCCGTAATTCCAGAATTTCTTTGTTGAATGCTTTACGGTCAAAATGATTGAAAGCACGATCTATCTTTGCGATTGGATGATAAATAGGATGAATAGATTTTTCGGGCTGCATGGCACACCAATGCATGGGGTGCCCTCGAAGCGTGTAGACAAACAACGTGCAAGTCATGTACTCTTCAAAGATTCCATGTCTTTCGCATGAGCCTACAACGCCGACCATGTGCTTAACCAAGGCTATATAGCCTCCACCATCATATGTTTTATGTGACAAGTTATCCTAGAGCTCTTCCAAGATTTTGAAGTCGTTTCCATAAGACATACACTCCGGAAGACGAACTCTATAGTTAGTCATGATGGATATGCAAAGATTCAAAACAGATTGTCAGGACTCAACGTGTCATCTGGCCCTCCTAGCGCCAAAATGTTGACGATGCTAAACCCGCCAACATGTCAGGGGATCTCCCCAGTAAGAAGTCCCAACTAGACCTCAAACTGTTTGGTATAGGAGTCCCAACAGTGGGTTGTATGGTATAGCCTTGATCGCGGTTGCACGCAAAGGTAAATAGGGTGCCCTTGTTGGTAGCAAGTGTGTGGCATGCACAACAAGCCAAGGAAGGTGCAAGAATGGTTCTAACACACGGAAAGTGGGGTGAGTGCACCCTTTGGAAACCTGTGGAAACACGCGGCTTGGAAAAGAACACATGAACAAAGATGCATCACAAACTGGAAGGCAAGTGAACCAACAGTCCAAAGTGATGGTTAAGCCAACAACACATCAAAGTAAGATTCATACATACATATACAAAAAGAGTCTATACATACATGCATACGCAAACAACTACATATATCATTAGAGTAACCAAGATAATTGAAATGCAATAACCACACATGCATGAAACATGATGGTTCTGTTTTATTAAGAAGTGTAAGTTCCAATTATACAGTGCAACCATGACCAATCACTAATTTCGATAATGGAACATTACAGTCACTGCCGCATGCTCCTCTAAAGAGATGTACTAGCTCTACATTCTGAAGAAGTCAAGGCTCATTACAATACACTCCAAACTCTCTAAGATACTCCTATCAGAGGCTTGGCTGCCCAAAAGCCCGTACAATGAGTTATGAGATTCTATAAATAACAAAGGGTCGGGTGACCCTTGACATTCCCCTTTCTGACTCTTCACCTATCCTCATGGCACTTAACCTACTACATGATTGTTACATTCAACTATCGACATTTGGACTTTCACTTTACAAGATTTTACATACAATCTGCACATGTACCCATGTGAAACAAAATAGGCTTGAGCAAGTCATGTAAGCTATCACTAAGACTCGAGCAATTGTGGGAAGACCAACTCTTCAACATCCTCGCGATGATCGAACGTGGCAAAGTGATGCCAAGCTTGGTCTTCTATGATGGTGTTCACACGCTCAATGGTGACATCCTGCTGAAAGCGAACTCTTGCCTCCGTTGCCTCTGGGTACACTGATATAGCTCCTCTATCCAACTCGTATGATAACATGCACATCATCGTCTTGAGTGCAGCTAGACCAACAGCATATTGATGCATAGTGTCTATGTTGATCTCCAAGTGTGTGATGGTGACTATGCGCATCAACTTGTCGACATACATGTTCAGCTCCAGTCGGACTTGGTTGTTGTCTTCGCCTCGGTGAGTGTGCCAATGGGTAGGATCGCATGTGCGCGCCCAATGACATACATGCTCCTGAACATCCTTACATGTGATCGACAACACTACTCACCTTGTCTGCTCCGTGCCAATCGCTGAGATGAGTCTATAACCTGTATGGAAACAGTTTCATCAATCTGTGCATGTGGCGCCTCCTATTGTACTTGCTCTTGATGCAACTCCTCTCGTCTGTGAAGCTCCTATTCTTCTTTCAGCTATTGCTTTAGCACCTGCAACTCCTATATTTCTCTCTCTACCTCCACACGATCCTCTTGTCGCGTCGTCGCCTCATAGCCTCAATCTCCAAAATTGCTTTCATCACGAGTGGATATGCTTTGAACTCGCAACTTTGCTCCGCCTATGTGTTGTCATCAACCTTCCTCCTGCATTTGTCGCACGCATGTCTGCTACCTTCTGTTGCTGCTAATGGTGCTGCGTGTTGTGATGTCATTGTCATTTCATTTTGATATCTTTGTCTATGAACAACTCAATGTCTTCATAGATAGGCAAGCTCATAGACACTTACTCGACTATATCCTCAGTTGCGCTCTCAACGGTTTCCTTTGACTCTTTTTTCCTGGAGGCCATTGTACCTGTGTTGTTGTGAGGCAGACGAACACCGGTGATGCCTAGAGACATAACAACACTCATGGAAAGCAATTTGTAGGTTGAAAACAAAAACAAACTTGAGAACTGACTTGTAACATACATGTGTGACTGATTGTGAAGATTGCGCAATTTTCACTACGAGGCTGGGAGACTAACTGCCAAAACTGCGCAAGGCATAGTCTTGGTTGTCGGGAGGTTGACTGACCGCTGGAACTGCGCAATGCACAGTCTAGCCTGGCATGTTGAAGACTGAAATTGCGAGCACAATTTTCACTACGAGGTTGGGGGACTAACTGCCAAAACTGCACAAGGCATAGTCTTGGTTGTCGGGACGCTGACTAACTGTTGGAACTGCGCAATGCATAGTCCAGCCTGGCATGTCGAGGACTGAAATTGCGCAATTTCAGTCAGCAGTGACATGCAAAACCAGCAAACTACATTGCGCAGTTTCTAAAACCAGCTAGGCATTGTGTCCCAGAATTGCGCAATGCAAGCCTAAAGGTCAGTGTTGGGGAAGACTTGCATAATTTCTGAAAGGCAAAGCCTTCACTTCCAAAAAAGTGCAATGCTAGCCGGGCAAAGCAAGGTCCGGGCCAAGGCAGCCTAAACCCACCGATGGGCGACTAAAAACATGAGAAGTATGAATGCATGGTGAACCCGAGTGTAAACAAAAGTGAATGATCATGCATGCAAATAGTAAGTGCAAGATCCAGTAAACGGGAAAACATGCGTGAGAAGCAGGTCGCTGCAATGGCGATCGTTGGTGCAAAAACAGTGTCGCACATACGCAAGCGCAAAACTTAGCTGCTCTTGAGGTCAACTTTCGACATGAGCATTTCCCATGCCGTCAACAAGTATTCGCAAAACTCAATTAGTCTCGAGGTCGACTCTCGGCATGAACATTTCTCGTGTCTTCGGTGAATATGCCAAGTGACTTCCGCTCAACCCGATCTCTTTACATATCATATTTTAAGTGGACAAAAGGACGAAAATCGAGCACATGGATTGGCTGGTTGAACAGTGTTTGCCTAGCCAATTCCATATAGGAAACACCTTCGGTGTAATAATGTAACAAATAAAATTACCATCACAAACCCAAGATGATGTTATCACAAATAAAATGAAGTAATAAATAAAATTTTTACTGTTAAACTCTCCATGTTATCGTGGCCCGTCCACATCATCGTAGTCCCATAACCCCATCAACTATGGTAATTGGAAATTGGACTAAAGAAAGAACCTAATAAGTGTGAATTTGGAAATTGGAATAAGGTTTATAAGATGATAAAAAAACAAATTAAAATTAAATAAATAAATAAAACATAAAAATAAAAAATAACTTAAATCCAGCCAGAGAATTAGCTAAAAATCTATGCTAATTTTTAACTATTTTAAATCAAAAACCATATGAAAATATGTGTTAAACAAATGATGCTTTAGAGTATCATTTTTAGAGTATAAAATATTAAAATTAGTGTCATGCTATTCCTAAATAAAGACAAAGACTAAGGTGCAATAGTTAAATTAATAAAAAATAATAACAGTTCTAAAATAAAGTGAACATTATATGATAGTTATGTCCATTACTAAAATTTAGCCCTCGTTCAACCGCTTCCGCTCATTAAATCTGATCATGTGCTCATAAAGTGAACATTATATGATAGTTATGTCCATTACTAAAATATGGCCCTCGTTCAACTGCTTCCACTCATAGAATCTGATCATGTGCTCGTATATCCCATGTTTCAACAACACAGAGTGGTCTTGCCAATAAATTTCTGGGACTGCGCCATGTATTAACTAGAAGACAGTAATGCGCTGAGAAAACACAAGAACCCACATGGGGCAAAGAGAAAATATACTCAAAAAATTTTGTAAATGAAAAAAATACAATACAGGGTTGCATTATCTCAAAACTAATTGCATTTTTTAAGGCGGCGGTAAAAGCCAAGAGAAATGAGAAATGTGGTGGAAAAAATATATATATTTTTTGTTTTTTTGGAAAAGTAGAAACAAAAAATATTTCATTTTAGAATGTGAAGTGTTGAAAAATAACAGGGAAAGTTATGCATATACACTGGTAGCTTTTGAGATAATCTATTTAGCCAAGTGTTTGTCTAAAATCCTAAAGCATTTATTATGAAACAAATGAAAAAGCAACCTGTCCCATAAACTATTTTTGCCTTCATGGATGTTAAAATAATTTCATTTTTTCTTTCTCATAATCTCTTTAATTACTCTTTTCCCCAAAAAAAACAGAGACATACCACCCGATCAATTATGTTTGTGGAAAATTTTACTATCCATACATGAAATCCGTGACGGTCATGTGTAGCATTTTGCGCTACTATACAAGAAGTAGATGAGGTTCCGTCTTATTATTCTTCTCCGGTCGTACCTGTGTAACAGGCCTTGACAGAAGAGAAACCACTTTCACCTTCAGAAGATGGCCCATCTTGATCTTCACTTTCAAGGAAGAACTCGAAACCGCAGCAGTGGTCGCACATTTCCTCTAAGAGGGATCCATTTTCATTAATAAGACCTTCGGTTCAATTTTTCACTAATTGCGATTCAGCTTGGTCCAGACTGCGATTCAATTTTTCACTAATTGCGATTCAGCTTGGTCCAGCCTGCCCTTGTTGACGGCAGCTACATCAAACCTGCCAATAGTAAAAACTAGCATTAGGAATATTTTTTTTAAAGTCCTGTTAGTAATCAGAGTTTTCGAGATCTATTTACGCCGGGCTCTACCTTCGACACAAATCAACGAACAGGCTTCTTTGTTCTAAAGATTTATTTGATTGTATAGAAGGCCCGGTTCTACACATAGTCATAACTCACAACCTTTTATCTCAAGGGAATCATTTGGCACACCACCCATGGACAATAATTTGTTTGTAAACACCAAAAAAAGGCTATGGTTTTATGGGTTGCTCTGGTTATAGCTACACAAAAAAAACATTAACTCTCTGAATATCTATGGTGACGACTCAAAGGTATTGATAGACGGTATCATGGGGACTCACAGGTTGCTTTTCACATACACCATCACGTATATAAGTATATAAATAGTGAAGGTAAGACAATGGCTGATAGCCTCTCCAAGGCCGGCCTGAGCTGCGATTCTGGTAAAATACAATACAGGTATTTGGTTGGAAACAGGATCCTGAAGGAGGGTTGGCTCTGCCTGCCCTGAACATCTCGTCTCCCCACATATGGGTCTTTATATTGCTACAGTTTTTCTGATGTTTTCTATCTTTTAGTATTTAAAATAATCTGCAATTCTGTTTCCATAGTACTCAAATTATGCTTGACTTTTTGCTAATTTGGGAGAATATCTTAGTATTTTGGTTAGATAGTTTGGTTTATTTATTGATATTATTCTGGAACTTTCGTGCTGAAAAAAAAAAATATTATTCTGGAACTTTCTTATCCAGCACGTTGTTTGACGGGATGGATGAAGCTTTGTCCTAATTTCAGATAATATCTTAGTTTTTTGGTTAGATAGTCTGGTTTATTTATTGATATTACTCTGGAACTTTCTTATCCAGCACATTGTTTGATGGGAAGGATGAAGCTATGAACCACTTATTTGTACTGTTTTTATTTTATAATAGAAACAGCTTTTTTTTCTAAAAAATATAATTGGTTTCTAAACAGCATAACATTAAAGTATCCACTACTCACAAGGCAAATTTGGATTGATCAAGTTGAGTACAGCACTTGATGGAGGATGCAACTATAATTGCTGTTGCTACACACTTCATCTTTCTCCACAACCCAGGCTTCTGATTTAACTGCCGAATATATTTGGCCATTCTAAACATCTTGTCTAAAACAAACAGGCACTCAATTCGGTTAGCAGAAACAGTTTGAAATCTCTCCAGAACATCCGCCAACGCAAGAAGACCTGCATCAGCCCAGTTTGCCTCTTTTATACTCTTCAGCAAACTGTGAATGACGATTGTCCGCTTATCTTTTTCTTCAGGATGACCAGAGATGACATCTTTCTGAAAACCATAATAGATGAATTTATATTAAATATTTGACATAGAAGTTGGACATGATCCAGTAATGAATTTTATGTTAGGACAAAAAATTAATCAATGGAGAGGTTTAATACCGACAACCCAATCGTCGACAGCTCCGTCTGACAGGAAATTATTTAGCCTACGGAAGCTTCTGGAAGTGGGCCAACTGACCTTTGGCTGGGACCACTTTTTACCCTCCTATTAGGAAATAAGAAATGAAAAGTCGTTATGTTAATAGAAGATACTATGATTCAGAAATCCGAGGAGGGATACCAAATAAAAACCAATCTACCTCGTTGAATTTGAAAAGCTGATAAAGTTCCACTCCCCAAAGCTCACATATGTATCGTGTCCAGCTATCAAAATAGACATCCATATTTTCTTGCTCAACTGCTGCAGCGGATGTTGTTTGCGTGTTCTTTATAAGGCTGTCAGAGACCCCTGGGTCCTGATCACGTATTGCTTTTCCTCCTCCTAAATCCTTCATCATTACCTTTATGCATCGCTGTACTCTATCTTTCCTATCTGGTCGGAAAATCGACCGGAAAATCTCTCCTCTGAAAGCTGCAACCATTTCGCACCCCTTGTCCATGAAGGCAAAGGATCCGTACCTGTAGTCTTCAGGCTTAGGTTGAACAGAATGTAATTTCCAATTGATAATAATAATCTTTGTAAAAAAATTTAGGAAGTAAACCCTGCTCATAATAGTACGGCCAATCTGAATAATGTGAATGCGGTCCCTGAACTGCTCCATTGCATTCCGTATGGAACATATAACCTCCTTATCATTCCCGCTATACCAGCATAGCAATTTTCCTTGAAACAATAGTTTTTTCACCTACTTGGAAAGAAAGAACAAAATAAAAATTATATTTGAAAATCAATTACCTGTCATCTATCCATTATTATTTTCCCTATATTTTACATTTATATTATTATTATTATCATTGTTGAAAATATATAATAATGGAAAAACAAGTAAAATTATTTACCTGAACTGACACACTTTCTAAGTGGTTGAAAAGAAACTCTGAAGTCGACATCTTCCTTAGTTGTTCCCATTCTTCTTTTCTGGATTCTTCAATTTTTTCAGACATAGTAGGAAAAGCTTTTTACTCCCCATCTCACTTGATATGATGCACTTTGTAGATGGTTAAAAAGAACCCTAAACGACTCTCCCTTATCTAGAAGGGATATAGAAGGTCTATAAAAGCTGATTCTCCCGTTTGGTTCTACAATCCAATTTATAGTTGGATACCATTATTCAAATACATAACTTTCTCCTCATCCACACTGGTTCTCAAATAAGAACTCAACTACTCTGGTTATTACCATCCATGAATTTTAGAGAACAACCCAAGGAACTTCTCTTGAAAACTGCTCATATACATCAAATACATCACATTCCTCGCTTGGCTTCACAAGAGGAATGGATATAATTTCAAGATCAAGTTTCTCTTTCTCGTCAAGGTACATTGCCTTCAAAAATGGAAGGCGAATGTCATAGGAGGAGTTGGGAGGCCTCATTTCTAAAAGAATAGTTTTTTCTTTCAATTTGTCAACTCCACAAGTAGTTTTCCGTTCGGAGTTTTCGGTTACATTTGCAATTTGAAAAAGATAGTTCCTGCAAAACCAATTCAGGGAGATTTTTCAATTTTGAAAAGTTGACCAATCTTAGTATCCTCAAATGTCCAAGTTGTTGAAGATCCTTGAAAAAGATTCGAAATACATGAAAATGTGAACTTCCATCAAATTCCATGTGTCTCAAACTGGAAGGCCTCTGCAAGTTATGTGCTTGATACGTTACAATCATATGAAACCACCATTAAAAGTAGTAAAACATTGAAAAGTGAATAGGAAATAGAATCACTTGCATTAGATAGCTCGAAGTCATTGGGTTCATAACTGAGGTACCTCAATTGCTTTAACTTTGACACACCATGAAACGGAAGCTGGGGAACTTTCGCTTCAAAAAATACCAACTTCTTAAATGTTTCACTGCACTTGCCCTCTACCTTTAGAAATTTCCCAAGTTGAAGAACTCGCAATGATTTATGCATTAAGTTGAGCGATCTTGCAGGTATTTCCAATGCATCCTTATTATCAATGAACCAGAGGCCTTTTATCTGATGAACATTCTGCATGCCATTATAGAGTATAGTTAAATTAAAATAAAAACAAACACCGCATAAACAAACATGTATATCGTTCATAGATTTGTTACCTTCTCTTGGAGGAGCTCCTTAAGTTTGCTTGCACTAGTGAATGTTTTTCTGACTTTCTTTCCTTTTGACTCTTTTTTTGAAATTTGGCGAGCGAGTGTTAAGATGACATCGTGTACACTTGAAACGCCATTTGTTGTTCTAGTGACAAGTGCTCTGCTTTCTAACATTTCCAGTTTACCTTTTCCCACAATATCTTCCACACTGTCCCAAGCCCATCCTTTGAAAAATGAACAGAGGTCTAAAAATGGATCTTTACAATCAGGGGGAGAGCATCCTAGGCAAAGGCGTAGCGCATCTCCTCAAAGACCTCACTCGGCCATTTATCTTTTCTGAAGCACCAGTGTAGAATAAGCATCCTCCTCATTTTTTGCGCGACCTATAAATGGTGCTGTTAATGTTAACATGAGGGGAATTCCGCCACGTTTGTATGATGTCATTGGAAAAGATTTGAATTACATGAAAATGTGAACTTCCATCAAATTCCATGGGTCTCAAACTGAACTTCCATCAAATTCCATGTGTCTCAAACTGGAAGGCAATCTGCAACATATGCGCTTGATACGTTACAATCATATGAAACCATTGAAAGCAGTAAAACATTTACTTACGTAGAATCAATTTTCTTAGGAAAAGTGAATAAGAAATAGAATCACTTGCCTTAGATAGCTTGAAGTCATTGGGTTCAAACTGAGGTACCTCAATTGCTTTAACTTTGACACATCATGAAACGGACGCTGGGAACTTTCGCTTCAAAAAATAGCAACTCCTTAAATGTTTCACTGCACTTGCCCTCTAACTTCGCCAATTTCCCAAGTTGAAGAACTCTCAATGATTTATGCATCAAGTCGAGCGTTTCTGCAGATATTTCCAATGCATCCTTATTATCACTTAACCAGATGCCTTTTATCTGATGAGCATTCTGCATGCCATTATAGAGCATAGCTAAATTAAAATAAAAACAAACACTATATAAACAAACATGTATATCGTTCATTGATTTGTTACCTCCTCTTGGAGGAACTCCTTAAGTTTGTTTGCATTGGTGAATGTCTTTCTCATTTTCTTTCCTTTTGACTCTTTCTTTGACATTTGGCGAGGGAGTGTTAAGATTTCATTGTGTACACTTGAAACGCCATTTGTGGTTCTAGTGACAAGTGCTCTGCTTTCTAACATTTCCAGTATATCTTTTCCCACAATATCTTCCACACTATCCCAAACCTATCATTTGAAAAATGAACAGAAGTTTAAAAATGGATCTTTACAATCTAGGGAAGAGCATCGTAGGCAAAGGCGTAGCGCATCTCCTCAAAGGCCTCGATCAGCCATTTATCTTTCTGAAGCACCAGTGTAGAATAAGCTTTCTTATTTTTTGTGCGACCTATGAATGGTGTTGTTAATGTTAACATGAGGGGAATTCCGCCACATGTCTGTATGATGTCATCGGAAAAGATTTGAATTACATGAAAATGTGAACTTCCATCAAATTCCATGTGTCTCAAACTGGAAGGCAATCTGCAAGTTATGTGCTTGGTACGTTACAATCATATGAAACCATTAAAAGTAGTAAGATATTTACTTACGTAGAATCAATTTTCTCAGAAAAAATGAATGGGAAATAGAATCACTTGCCTTGGGTAGCTTGAAAGCATTGGGTTCATAACTGAGGTACCTCAATTGCTTTAACTTTGACACATCATGAAACGGAAGCTGGGAAACTTTCGCTTCAAAAAATACCAACTCCTTAAATGTTTCACTGCACTTGCCCTTCACCTTTGCCAATTTCCCAAGTTGAATAACTCTCAATGATTTATGCATTAAGTCGAGCGTTTCTGCAAATATTTCCAATGCATCCTTATTATCACTTAACCAGATGTCTTTCATCTGATGAGCATTCTGCATGCCATTATAGAGTATAGTTAAATTAAAATTAAAACAAACACTGTATAAACAAACATGTATATCGTTCATAGATTTGTTACCTCCTCTTGGGGCAAGTCCTTAAGTTTGCTTCCACTGGTGAATGTCTTTCTCACTGTCTTTCGTTTTGACTCTTTATTTGACATTTGGCGAGCGAGTGTTAAGATGACATCGTGTACCCTTAAGATGACATCGTGTACCCTTGAAAAGCCATTTGTGGTTCTAGTGACAAGTGCTCTGCTTTCTAACATTTCCAGTTTATCTTTTCCCACAATTTCTTCCGCACTGTCCCAAGACCATCCTTTTGAAAATGAACAGAGGTCTAAAAATGGATCTTTACAGGGGAGAGCATCGTAGGCAAAGGCGTAGCGCATCTCCTCAAAGGCCTCACTCGGCCATTTATCCTTCTGAAGCACCAGTGTAGAATAAGCGCCTTCAACTATCAATGCTATTGCATCTTGGATTACATCCTCCATTCCTTTGGGGCTTTCTTTGAATCTTTTAACAACAATAACAACATCGCTCATTTCTTTTATAAGAACCCAACACTTTTCTTTGTTGGTGGAAAGATAGTCAAATCTTTCCAAATTATATGCAACCACCAGAAGTCCTGCAGTAACAACGCTTACCTGCTCCATATCCTTTAGGAATGTGGTAACAGGTCCAGATATAACATCTTTCTGAACACCATAAAAAACTGTTACCTGCTCCATCTCCTTTAGGAATGTGGTAACAGGTCCAGATATAACATCTTTCTGAACACCATAAAAAATAAAAGAAATTTGGGCTTTAATATAATTAATCTCGACTTTCAGTTTTAGTAGCAAGTGATGAAACTCTCGATGAGGACTAATTATACACACCAATTTATAAGCAAAATCTAATGCCCATGACAGTAACTCCTTAAAGTTCTTCAAGTCGGTTCCCCATGACAATATGGCATTTAATTTCTTGAAGCATGGAACATCAGGCCAAGGGAAATTGCTGGGATTCGATGCTTTTTTATTTCGAAGCATTTCCTAAGAAAAAACACGGAATGAATTATATATTTCAAATCCGATATCACAGTAATTATAATACTATCGAATAATATAATTCACAATCTAATTATAATATAATTCTGATGGATATGAAAGATTGTGATGTACCTCCTCTCTCAGTTTCAAAAGCTCAGATATGTGCTCCATAAGGTTATCGAGATTGACATCCACTTTTTTCCCGTAGATTTCCTCAATATCTTTATGTAATATGGTGTTAATGACATCTGATTTAGTTGCACCTCTGGAAGAGGAAAAGGACGGATCTTCATCACACCAGGGGGCTTCTGAAACGTTAAGATTGGCATCCACGTCTTCTCCCTCATATTTCATTGAAACATTAGAAGATCCCGAGGATGAAGCTTCATTGCAATGGGGGGCTCCTAGTACATTCAAAATTGACATTCACGTTTTTTCCCTCACATTTCCGCAGAAGATTCAGAGATTCGGAGACTGGAGCTTTATCGCACTGATGGGTTCCTGAAACATTGAGATTGACATCAACATGTTCTATCTCATATTTCATTGAAACAACATTAGAAGATCCAGGGATTGGAGCTTCAGTGCGCTTGGGAGCTCCTGGAAGAGTTTCTGCGCAATCACAATCGCCATCAGCATCAGTATTATAATTTGCAGAACCATGCGCTGATGGCCTCAAATTGTAGCAGCAGAAGGGCCTTCTGTGAAATGACTACATTATTCTTAAAAAAAATATTCATAAACATAAACAAAAACATTCAATCTGTTGCGCTATCAAAGCATTGTACCTATTGTATTATCAATTGCAAAAGGCCAGCTCCGACTACCTGCTGAAGTGGGATCTCGTCCCTATTCATCCGATGAAGCTGAAAAAGAGCAGGAGAAGCGAATGCAACAAGAGCGTTTGGTTGCCATTTTTCCTCTAGAACACACAAAAATGAATGATGGTAGAACCAGACTCTTGCTCTGGGCTTGCTTATGAAAAATGATAAACAGCAAATGGAATGTTTAGGCCAAAGGCGTTCTTTTAAGGAACGGATCCCCACCGACCTTAGTCCTCTGTCGAAGGCCACTCACAGTTATCCAGCTATTCCTTGTGCAGGCCCTCGTCTCCCAGGCAGGGTATGGCTGGATGATGCGCTGGTCTGGGGTTCCACACCCGGTTCTTCGATTTTGGAGGAATCGATATATTCAGAGCATGGAAGTATTCAGTGCAGAACGGGCAGTAAGCTTCGATACACAAAGGAAAAGAAAACGCCCTCGGATGTCTGACGTCTCTTACTCCCAGAGTATTCCAGTGGTGGACATCAAAGCGCTCGATGGCCCTAATCAGCCGTGCTTGTGAGAAGGAATAAGGGTGAGGAGTCGGGATAGCTTATCAGGTATATGTATCAATCAAGGGTTAAATTTGACGGTAACCCTACTCATTCTAAATTAACTTTAGGGTTAAATTAATAAATAAAGAGTCTCAATAAACCTAGTGATGGTAGATATCGGTGGATTCATAAACCTTGAAGATTAGGATAAAGGGAAGTGAATAAATTGTGTTTTTCCCACCCACACGTAATGTAGTAGAACATCTTCTGTGCATCTTTTTAGAATATCTTTTTTGAGGGAGTGATGATTTTACAAGATAAAATAAAATAATTATATTTATGTTTAATTAATGATTATAAAGTAGGTAAAAAAGACTTTTTAGTGTAATAATGTCCATAAAATATGGGAGAACCAAATGGTCTCTTATAAAAAAATACAATGAATTAATATAAAAGGTATAATGCAAGAATATAAAAGATACAATGTATGGAATGCTTTCACCAAGAGGATCACACCCATCTATCCTAACATCCAACATTGATTGAAGAGCATTGAAAAAAATTCCACAAAGTTTGTTGTCGTGATGAAGGGTTAATGGGAGGTGCAGACTGTCCACTAACTCGTTGCCTCGGGTAGTTTGTGCACTCATTGTCTGGGGGAGTTTGTGCATTGTTGAGCTCTGGAGGACCTTGTCCATCTCCTAGGGATGGATTTGAGACGGTTTAGTTGTCGAGGTCTCGTGTGGCGAGGACGGATTTGAGATGGTTTCGCTGCTCAGGTCTCATGTGGAGGGGTCAGGTCACACGGATCCTCACTGATCTAGATAAGAGAAGAGCACTCGTTGTCTGGGGGAGTTGGTGCATTGTTGAGCTCTGTAGGACCTAGTCCATCTCCTAGGGATGGATTTGAGACGGTTTAGTTGTCGAGGTCTCGTGTGGCGAGGACGGATTTGAGATGGTTTAGCTGCTCAGGTCTCATGTGGAGGGGTGAGGTCCCACGGATCCTCACTGATCTAGATAAGATAAGATAAGATAATTATATTTATGTCCGACTAATGACCACAAAGGTCAAAGGGACTGTTGAGTACAATGATGTCCATAAAATGCGGGAGAACCAAACGGTCTCCTATAAAAAATACAATACATGAATATAAAAGGTACAATGCAGGAACATAAAAGATACAATGCCCTGACGAAGAGTATCAAACCCATCTCTCCTAACATCCGAGACTGATTAAAGAGCACCGGAAAAAATTCCACAAAGTTTGTTGATCTGATGAAGGGTTAGTGGGAGGTACAGATTGTCCACTAATTCGTTGTCTAGGGGAGTTTGTGCACTGCTGAGGTCTAGAGGACCTAGTCCGTGTCCCAAGGACGGATCTGAAACGGTTTAGCTTATGGGGTCTTGTGTGGTGGGGTGAGGTCACACGGATCCTCACTCGTCTAGAGTCTGGATATGAAACAGTATCAATCGTTCTCTTTGTGCCCCTATCATAAGGTAGTACCCTGAAAAGTGTTGTGTCCCTCTATGGGGGGTCTAGTCTGATGGGAGGCTGAAGAATATGCGCTCAGAACCTAAGAGCCTCTTGCATATATAGGGTCAAACATCTCTGATCGAGATACCTAAAAAAATCGGTGAGGGTCTGAGAGTCTCTGAACAAGCAATGGAACCTCCCTCTGATCTCTTAGTATATAGGGCATCCAAAAATGAAGTGCACCTCGGTCTCTACTTCTTGTAAATGACATACCTGACAGATTCTGTCTGGCCTATCAATCTGGTGGTTCGTCTCTACTCGAAGTCTATGAGAACCTACTCTGAACTAGCCTAGAGGAATGTGAAGAGCATGCATCAAGTGGTGAAACGTATACTGGGGTCGAATAATGAGCCCATCTCTCAACTCCAAGAAGTGCTCAACGTAGAAGGCCATCTTTGGGTGCAACCCTCCCGGAGGATTGACCCAGGTGACTTGGACGAACTGCATGTAGATGTCTTCCCTAATGATCTTGTTCAACTATTGTCTAGTAGGTAGAAGGTGACCAGGAGCATCCAAGGAATATCGGAAAGGAAGGAGAAGATCCAACTGAATGCCCACTGACTCTAAGAGATCTGAAACTTATGTAAACCAACATCTTGCCCGGCCCGAGGGAGTATAACGAGCAATATTCTCAGAAGAGCAATATGCCTAGTAAGGGTAATAGTCCCTACTCTTTATCGAGTTTGCAAATCCCCGAACACGATGCAAGAATGAGACCAAACTGAAGATTGTCTCAAGCCGAAAGGGTTGACCTCCAAAATCTGCAAGGATGATGTGCTGAGGTATTGTTTGTTTGCATCTCATGATGCGATGGAGAAGAAGAGTCTGGACTCTCTCATCTGAAGCCCAATCCGACTCAAGTAAAGACGGTCCCCAAATCTCTGAGCCATATAAAACAGTGGGACGAATCAAGGTGTCCATGAGGTTCATCTTGGACGAGATGTCCTGGAAGTGATGTTGAAAGCACTCTCTCGAGAAGGGCTAAGGATCCATATCCTTTGTTGATCTGAGGCTAAAGAGTTGGTCGCAAACTGAAGTGAGGACCTGAGAATTGCACCCCCAAGTATGTATATGTGATGGTGATCTCAACCTCCTCCCCTTTGAATAGGAAGTGAAGGTCTGAAGATTTCTTCACCCCATTGAAGATCATAACCTTGGTTTTACTCAGGTTGACCATCAATTGCCGAAGATCGCAAAACAAAGCTAAGGCATCCAACTGCCTCTGTAATCCTTTTGGAGATGAGGAGAGGAGGACCATGTCGTCAACAAAGAGTAGAATAAATATCATGACCTGGTGAAGAAGGCAACCATCAGTGTCCTGGATATGCTCGTGTAGAAAAGCTTCCAACTCATCAATATAGATCCCAAACAGTGTAGAGGACAATGGACAAACATGTTTAACCCCAATAGTGCTTTCGGATGAAAGCGGACATCCCATGAACCATGCAAAGATAACCAATGACGGATTCATATAAGCGCATAATAAATGTCAATAGGGTCGTCGAGATGCCAATATCTCTGAGTCTCTAGAGTAAGGCTTCCCTTGGAACAGAGTCAAAATCTTTCTAAAAATCTACGAAACAATATTAGACTTTTGAAGAGCGATGTCTTGCCTCCTCAATCACGGCGCGAAGGGTGAAGATGTGGTCAATGGTCTGATGAGCTGGTCGAAAACCTGCATGTCCCCTAGCTCTGAGTTGTCTCTGCTCAAGGTCATTGGAGAGCTTCCTATGTAGAACAGTAGCATACAACTTCGAGAACATGTGGTCCACCATGACCATTCTGTAGCTATTAGGATTTGAGCTCGAGCTTGATTTGTGGATTGGATGGATGATGTGGTGTGACCATGCCAGTGGAAAACCTTCATGGACTACATGGTTGAAGAGATCAGTCAAGTAACTAACCAAAGCTTGGAAACTGTGTTTAAAGAACTCTGCTTGGTAGCCTTCCTCAAGGGCTTCTTTGTTGTTGTTCATCACCCAAATGGCCTCTCTAATATCTTTGTCTGAGAATAGGTAACGAGAAGGGAGTGGGGAGGTAACACGAACTTGGCCCTGCCTCGAAATATCATAAAGGTTGGAAGTGTGAGAGAACATGGATGTAGGGTCGAGGTCAGATGGAAGAGGGGAGCGTCAAGGAAGGATGGTATGCCATAATTGTTTAGGGGAGTGGGCAAGGAGAGCAGAAAGTTCCTGTCTTCTATGAGAGATAAAGAGTTGTTTCTTGCGACGAAGGAGACGATGGTAAGAAGCTTTGATGTTAGGGTAGAAGGGTTGAGAGTGGGTGAAAGCATATCAAAGTTCTCGATGTAGAGTATTGCAATCGTCATCGTACCATTTGTTCATGGGGAAAGATCCAAATTTTCGGGAGGTGAAAGTGGGACGAGTGGAGTGAGGGAAGGATTTGAGTGTTGCTTCACAGATGGCAGATGAAAGACGAGTGTATTTAGTGGAAGCATAATCAAGCAAGGTGATCTAGGTGGATGTTGGTGGCCACCCACCTATCCCATTTGGACCCCCGCAATTGTCTCTTTCAGTTTTTCAGTTTCCGTAATTGTACCACAATTTACTATTTTTAGTAGTTTTTTCGGGTCCTGAACTTCCGGAGCCGTTTTGAGGCCCTAAACGATGTTTTTTGGGAAATCTGGGGGCAACATGGACCCATGTTGCCTTTCCCAAAGTGGCAGTTCCTTTCCCAAAGTGGTAGTTCTCGGATAGATCTTTCTAACGAGCTATCATACGCGTCAAACGGAGATCGTATGCCA
>APFE031007285.1:0-22177 GCA_000404065.3 Pinus taeda
TAATTTTTTTTATGCTAAAAATCCATTGTCCTTGTTTGGTGGCCAGATAACGACAATGTCACTCACCAATAATAATTGAACTGAGCAAGCTGGCTCATGATAAGTTAATGATGCGAGTTAGTGATAATTATTTCAATTGCAGTTACATGTTCTAAATTTTCTAAAGTTTCCTTCAAAAGAAGATAAATTGATGTGTTTATTTTTCAAGTCTTATAGATTGGATTTTATTGGACCTACTGATTGATCACATATGTTATTAAAACTTGTTCCAATTGCATCTTCAAAAAGAAAATGAGAATTGAAATTTTCTAAAGAAGAACGTTGTGATTTAATTACAGTTTCAGGTTCAGGTTCCATAAAACTATTTAGTGATTCAAAACTATTTAATGAATTAGATGTGTCTTGTTATTCATTAAATGATTTATTATTTTCAGTATAGGAAGAAACAAGAGAAGTGATATGTTAAATTAAATCTTCAGTTGAAGGAAAATCATCTAAATGAAATCTATAATAAAATGACCAAAATCTATTATAAAAATCATGTAAAGATTCATTATCATACATCTAAACATTATCTAATTCTAAACACAAACTTTTGTAACTGTAATTTTGATGTGATTTGAGAAATACCTCGCAAAAATGTTTCCATGAATGAATTGATTTCTCAGGAAGCACTAAGAACCATTTGCAGATCCGTCCTCTCAATGTGAGAGTAAATAGCCTATACATCTCATTATCAACATTTATGTTAAAAGATTTACATCTATTAACAAAACCAACAATATGATTTAATTCATAAATATTACTTTCACCATCGAGCTTTAATTGTGTCAAGGACTCGATCTACTTCTTGGGCATGCCTAGTATAGGCTTAGGTGAACTAAATGCATGACCAAGTGTAGGAATGCATATGGGAGCCATGATTGCTTAAAAAATAATATAACAAAACTTGAAAAAAATAGCTACTTCAAGGCCCTCCTTCTAGTGCCAAAAATTTTGAGGCCTCGAAAATTGTTGCAACAACATTGGGGAAAACAACCTGGTCTGGACCTTAAAGCATTTCCTTTTCCATTTGGAATAGTGGCTTTGACGAGTTTAACTAGATCCAGTTACCTTCTCCCAATCACTATCAACTTAAATATCTCTTCGATTTCTGATAGCTAGGGACGTCAGATCAATTATTCAAGCTGATTAGGCAAGAAGAATGATCATAAATTTGTTTTTGTGGAAAAACCAAACGAATCTAAAGTTTTGCCTCAAAAGAGGAATTCTAGGAATGTAGAATTAATCTAAATGAAAACTAATTCTAAAATGTAAGATTTGTGATAATACATACAATATTAAGTCTAGATTCCAATTAACCTAACCTATCTCGATTGAAGGAAAATGTAACTCTTCTCTCAATCAAGAGCCAACTTAACTTAATGGAAAAATAAGCTTTTAAAGAATTACAATTAAGATGGAGGAATTAGATCAAGGAGATATCTCACAAGATCTGATTCCTCATTAGCATAAATACTAGCAATTAAACACTTAGAAAATAGTTACATAAGGGCCTATTGAAAGTATATCCAATTCCTTATTTATCGTATGCATAAGAACTACAAAGATTCATGATGAATTACTGAATTAGTTGAAATAAGACATCATGTATGAAAGAAAACAATTATTATCCTAAATCGGAAAATAGCTTGACAATCTAAGATTATAACTATCTGTTCCTATTCAAATTTCAGCTCTCATATTATATCTAAAATTAAGCCTGTAGAATAGTCTAAGTAGAGTTTTAAACGGATTAACATTTAAGATTCAACAATAGCGCATGAATCCAATTATTAATTCATACATTCTAAATATAAATTGAAAGATTGAAATAAGAATTTATTTAAGATAAATCTTGTAAACAATAGTGATAAACATCATTAAATGAAATGATTCTTTATTAATAAATGAAATCAAATTATAGATTCTCACAGAACGACAGTAGTGCACAATCCTTTGGAGCTGATAATCGATCTATACTTACAGAAAATGTCTCCTCCTTTCAGCAGTAGTGCAAGATAAAAAATCTCTTCTCCACCAACAGATATAATCTACAATTACAATATTACAAGCTTCTCCCTTTGATTTAGGACCTATCATTCTATTAAAAATACTAAGAGGTACAATAGTGCAAACCTACAAGGCTTTCTCTTGATTATGGACCTCTATTTTCTACAACAAGTAAGCTTAAATAGTAGAAAACAACTCCAATGTATTGTGCAGTGCATTGAGGGCATTTAAACAGATCCCTTCAACAACACTTTAAAGGAAGAAAGTATTTTGGTAGAAGTTTATGAAAGTGATTTGTTGTCTTCATCTACTTCGTTTGTTTGATCGAATTCTCTGAATATCTATTTGTTTGTTTGAACTAATCTACCACTTATCAACACAACTGTCTTCCTCTATAATGAACCTAAACACCGAAAACTAGAATCAATAAGATAAACTTAAATGAGATGATAAACAAGTTTTATTTGAAACAAATCATGTTTTGCAAGAAATTAGGAAAAACGTAGCATGTAATAAATCCCAACACAGACATCATGGAGAGGAATTCGGAGTGAGGAGGTGGATTATATGGCTTATCACAATCAGAAATCAGAGTTTGGCGTAGATCATAAAACAATTAAAATCGGATTAGAATCAAGGGCAGAAATAAAAAAAAATCTCAATTGGACTAGACAATGAGTATTCCAAATAAAATCTAAAGGGGGGCTTCTTAAATCACATCGCAATTGCAATCGGAATGGGCAGAAGAGGCAGGAAGCGGTGATCCTGTGTTATTTGTGATAGCCACAGATGCAGGGATTAAATGAATTGCAGTGTATAATTCTATCAGGTATGGGGCTTTATCGCATATCACAATACACAAGATTATTGCAATCGCAAATTGAAGTTGCAGAGTATAAGAGGTGGTCGAAAGAATTGCGATTTGTGATGCGATATGACATCAGGGATGATGTCACTATGACGTGGCAGGTAGCGTGATAGATGATGTGGCATATGACGTGAACTAACATTACTACTGATGTCATATCGCAATCGGAATTAACATGTGGCATGATTTTTAGAACTTTGTGATTGCGATATAACCCTCGGATGCGATATTAATATAAATTGCAGCGAATAATCCTGATGGTTCTGATCCTTATCACATATCGCAATCGAGAAAAAGAGAAGAGTGTGGACTTTGGAACTTTTTGTGATAGCTCACGAACGCAAGATTTTATGGGTTGGCATGTATTTTCTTGTCGGGTCTGGGCTTTATATCACAATCACAATTGACAGTGGCTTTTGGAATGGGCAACATGTTTTTTAGAATTTGCAATAGCCGCGGACGTGGGGATTTATGGATTAGAGTGTATAGTCCTGTCGGGTCCGGGCTTATATCACATATCGCAATCAGTAGTACGGAGTGGGGTCAAGCCTTTGGAACTTTTGCGATTTGCGCGGGTACGGGATCTTATTAAATGAAGTGTATGACCTCTTTAGGTCTGGGCTATCGCAATCGCTATCAGGTTAAGGCTAAGACTTGAATATGTGGTTATTACAATCTGCGGACTTGGGGATTTCTAGAATTATATTAATTCCACCATCAGGTCCAGTTTAAAATCGCATATCGCAATCGAAAATGGGTCACAGGTATTACCATGGAATTTTTTATTATGTTAATTTATTATAGATATGCGATGCGAGGTATGGCAGAGTTTTGGAGTTTGTAAAGACTTCAACCTTTGGGAATCTTAAAAATACGTTTTATTTTGTCTTTTAATCAAATAACCCATAATGTTTAATACTTAAGCCTAAGTATAGTTTATGTCTCACGGGCTATTTAATTTGGTTTTTTGAATAATCAAAGACTTTTCTAAAATTGAAAGGTCCCTATTTTAATATAATAAATTTCCTAAGAAATTTATAATATATTATAATAAGGTTTGTTGAATAATACAATAGCATGATTCATAAAAGTTCATCTCATTGAAGGGCTAAGAGGGTTTTTACTTTGAACTGCAAACAACTCACCCATTGGAAGGGTTGAACAACCAAGTGTGCAGAGATCTGGAAGAATCCATTTATGTAGGAGCCACAAAGAACACTTGCCATCTTATCAACACACCAGTATTAAGAGGACAAATTCTTTAACGACAGGACCATATAACGGTAGTGTAGGCTGAGTTGTAGTGACAACACTGTTACACAGTTACACAAAGATATTTGATCTAAGACTTCTCTGAGTTGCACCCATAGTTACACAGTTACAAATCGAGCTTGAAGAGTGTCGATAAAGTCGCATGTACAGCGGGTACAAGATGGGCCAAGGCCGAAAAGGGGCCACCCACTGATCTGAAGACCGAAGTTAAAGAGAGAGCCCATTGCGAGGAGCCATTGTCAGCATTACCAAGCTGCATATATATAGAGAGTCTTTCATTTGTGTGGAGAAGAGACTAGTTGTGGAGGTCGATCAACTATTCTCGGTGTGCTGCTACAGACAAAAACCTAAGCTGAAAATTGCTGCTTGGGAGAGGACCGAGAAACGACCATATCTGTCAAGTGGAAGTCGACTTCTTATCATTCCAAGGGATATATTGGTGCTAATTGCATAGGGATCACAGTTGTGGATTGGTGCAGACATATTGCAACAACGCTAATAGTTGATTGATCCACTGATTCGAAGGTCTTAGGGAGCCATCATACTTATTAATGGGCCTTTGACATAAATTCCATTGCAGTAACGATGACATCGAGGTCGATCCCTTTTTAATCGAATTGGACTAGACGCCTTGCAAAACTATGCTATTCGATCTCGAGTAAGGTGCACCAATCACGAGAAGAGTGAAGGTGACCACGTGGAAATTGCTAGAAGGGGTTGCATGTTTACAGACAGCCGGGGAGGAATATATTTATATACTAAATGTACTCCATCCCAGTTAACATAAGAGATTGGATCATGGCATAATTCTATAGTTACAAAATTAATTTTGATGGTTCCGGTAAATCCACATTAAATTGCATAGTTATAGCTAAGCAGTGTCAGGGACAAGAATATAATTGATGATTTGAAGAAAGTTGTTGAAATGAATCTCAAGAGTAGAGCTACTAGAGAAACGGATTAGGCCTTGGACTGAGGATCTACAAGCAATAGAGGCACTGACTAAATCAAATCAAGGGTCCAAGGGGCAACCTTTACTTCACTGACAGATCAAGGGCACAAATTTTCCATAACAAGGTTGTTGTTCTGATGGAGGAACTAGGATGAGCATGGCAACGATTAAGGTAAGGAATTATATGTCAGGCTTTGGCTACCATGCACTTTGTGTTGTACGACGTTGAAGGATCCTCAGACGGAGAGCAGGAGATCGAATACAGGTGGAGGCGACGGTTTGGTCTGTGGAGACAGGTTTATTGGTTGGTAGGTGACATAGCACATTGTTGTCTATATTTTTGTTTGATTTTTTGGGTATACAGGGCTAGGAGAAAAGCGTACAATAACTGCGAGATATTTAGTTATGCAGCAGGATGACCAATGAGCGGTGTTAAAAATGTTTATTATATGATATTTTAGATGACAAGAAGCCGTTCTCACATCACACAATGGCTACAACAAATAACCCTCCTATGTGGGAAGGATGGGCTTAGGGAAAATATTGGAGCTCCATAATAAAAGGGTTTGAATATATAGGTTCTATTTGAAAATATAAAGGGTTTTAATTTTGGGATTTATGATAGTTGGATGATAAAAATTTGTGTTGGTATGTGGGAAGATGGATCTTGAAGAGATCCTAGAGAACACTCAGAAACATCTTGATGAGCTAATGAGAATATATGATTTCTCACGCACAAAAACTTCCTTAGACCAAAATAATGGCCAAAGTAGGAAACTATTCTCGAAAAGGTTCCATATCATTCTGTAGCAAAAGCACCAAGGGGACGTAAAGGAAGGACAAGGAAGAGAAGCTAGGATCTTCACACTTGGATCTGAATTGCAACGAACAATGTCAAATATAGACCTTCGTAAGGTGGAGGAATTAGACACATGTTTGTCTAGGGTGGGGCAGCTAGAATGGAAGAAACTCAGTTGGGCACTCAAGCCATCCATGCTTGTGTTGATACAACCCAAACTCTAGGAGCATCCTTGCGAAGAGGATAGACTCACAGTGGCTTCTTGTCTCAGCAAGATCACGACTTTAACATCGCCACTACTGCCTTCCAATAATGATATCATGAGAGAGGTATCACCACTGATACTAGAAGCCCTTCAGGGGTTGAACAACGTCAAGCTTCCTACTTTCCAGAAATAGTGCAGAATTTTAAAACTCATGGTAGATTTTAGCTTTGGCACGATTATGTTGAATTTGGAATGTGACGACTTAATCTTTCAGTTACTCCAAAGCTTTTACACCAACATTACGTCATCTCATCTCAACTGTCTAAAAACAAGCATGCAAAATATTATGTCCATGTTCTTAGAAGGAGATGCTGACATATGCAAGATACTAAGATCCAAATTGTTGACCTTTTGGAGGAAGAAATCAATGGAATCACCAGTTGCCTATGATCTAGTCAAGAAGCTGGTTGATCCGGACTTAAACAGGAACGCAACAAATTATAGATATAATCATAAATACAAAGTTGCAGCAAAAATAACACTTCATTTCATTAATATCAAATACTGAAATATGCTTACAAACAGAATGGAAATAAGACTAGCTCAGGCGATGGTAGTTTATCTCTGAGAAGAGATGTGGCAGCTACATGCCTCTGAACTATGTTACAATGAGGCTCAAAGGCCTATTTATTATTTATAAACAATGTAAAACCCTAAACATCCAAAATCCTAACCCTAGAAGATGAAGCACCAAAACTATGAGCCTCGTTTGGGTAAATTGGTACACCAGCTTCCCGGGGTCGTAACTTTGGCATACGATCTCTGTTTGACATGCAAAATACCTCGTTAGAAAGATCTATCCGAGGAATACAACTTTCGACTAACCAAGTTTGTTTAACATTTCGAAATAGCCCTGGTTTTCCCAAAAAAAATGTTGTTTAGGGCCTCAAAACGGCTCTAGAAGTTCAAGACCCAAAAAGCTGCCAAAAATTATAGACTGTGGTACAATTAAGGAAACTAAAAAACTGAAAGGGACAATGGTGGGGGTCCCAATGGAATAGGATGGTGGCCACCAATATCCACTTGGATCATTGGTCAGGAAAACATAAAATTTCTCAGAAGGGTGCTGACTAGGAAGGAGTTGAGAAGAATTGATGGAGGAAGCAAGAAAAAACCTATAGCAAGAATGAACTAAGTAGGAGAGGACTATGCTTTATCTGTAAGAGACCTTGGGCGCCTAATAATTCATGTATAAATGATAGAAGGTGTCAACAAGTATAGAACAAGACAAGATTCCTACATAGTATGAGAAGCTTTCTATAGTTGGATCTATTGATTTCTAGGATGGTGAGCAGAAACACGATATTATTTAGGGAGACTTGCAAGATGACAAGCATTCAAAAGTGCATGAGGAAATCCTACCTAATTGTGCTGATAAGGTAGAATCCTATACAATTAAGTCCATAGGTATATGAGAGGGTGTCCATAAAGAATATGAGAAATCAAGTATAGATAGTAGTCCACCAGTGCATCTATGTTTGACAACTGGAGAAGATGAACAACATACTGCCTTGACAAATGTGGGAGACCAGGAAAACTTGAGTGAGGATCCAACAATAGTGAATCGTCATGATCAACATGACGAACATAATGTGTAGTATGAGCCATTCCTAGAGATTCGGTCAAAGGCTCAAGTTGAAGTTGTGGACATGGGGCATCCGTTGCAAACGGGTACAAAGACATTCAGGAGGGCACCAAAATTGCTTGTAGAGGACTTTTGGGGAAACTTAATGCATTTCATGACATATCTTATGATGTTGAAGCAGAGAGTCCGGACAACCAGGGACACTATCTTACAGGGGAACAAAAAAAGTGAGGATCTGATAGGGGTATGTGTTGGTTCAACAGCCAAACTATCTAGTGTAGAGGAACGTCTCAAGTCCCTCACTAGGACACATGAGGAATACAATTGGGAGTTCCAGAGCAGCCCTCTACAAGAGTACATAGATAAGGCTTGTAACACTACCAACCTGCCTTTATACATTGGGGATAACATAGCAAAGTTCTACAAATTGATCGTGTTGAGGGATCAGGTGGAGCAGCATGAGTTTAGCTTCAAGCAACATTAGCATGGTAGATTTATTCCATTTGTAGGCATTCATGCATTATATCCTTCCCACAAGATAGATTGGCGAGAGATTATGAATTGGGACTATATTGATGGGATACTCTTAGCCAAGTGCATATTTCAGTTTGGGCCCTTAAGCATGGGCAACGATGGAGAGCTGAGATGGTATCATAAGCCACAGGTCCCAAGACTTAGGTGGCATTGGGATTCAGGTGAATCTATCGAGGGAAGGATTGACTAGAGGATCGTTAGGGATTTAGGTATTGAAGGATCCATTTAGTATCATTTAGCATGGAGGCATGGAATAACACACTGGGCTGCATGGGATCCTGGTATCAATATCTAGATGATTCTATTATGGATAGCAATGGATTGCTTAAGGGAAAACAATATTTGGGCAGGAGGGTTTGTAATATTCCATTTTCCGGATATGGTCAAAATGGACAGAATCTACCCATGGTATTTTGCTTCATTTTTTAAGGTAAAACAATAAAATAAAGTTTCTAAAGAGTCCATCAAAACCTATCAAACGGGGTAGGAGCTAGGCATTGGGAACTTCTTGTGTTTGTCATGCTATTGTGTTTTGTTGAGAACTTGGCGAGGCCAGTTCTATTTCGATCCCAGGGACGAAAACCCCATGGGTTCTAGTTTGATCCTAGGGACGAAAACCCCGTGGGTGTAATTGTCTGGTGGATCCATTCAGGGTCCACGTTTGTGCTTCAGTTTCTTTAAGTTCTCGGTTGATGGGCATTCATACATACCTTAGGCACGGGCTTTAGTATGTCTTGTGTGGGAAGGTAATTTTGTTTTTAGTTATATACATAAATAAGAGGCTCCATTCTCAAATGCTTTCTGTGATCGGTGTTTTTACTACAAGAATTTAATTAGAACACAAGAGTATACTAGACCTTTTAAAAATTTCGATATTTGGGATTTACCAAAAAGTAACAATGGATACAGCTAGAGAATTTAATATCGAAAAATATGATAAAAGAAACGAATCACAAATAGTGAAACACCTAATTAAAATGAAATTTTCAATGGGAGAGAAAATCCAACACCATCCAAAAATGGTAAAAAAAAACATAAAAACTTGTCCTTTCAATTCCAAAATTTACAAATTACTTTCAATAAACATAGCAAAAAAATAAACATGCTACTTCATATAATTATATATACAAGACAAGCGAAAAATATAATATACATATACTCCGTTTTCAATTTCACATTAAAAGCTATATATAAAATAAATTATATATTTTTATATATATTCTAATGTTTCAAAGACTCAAAGATACAAGCGCTATTTATATTTATTTTAAATATCTAATATTAAATTATATAAATATATTTATTTTTATATAAATTAATGAGTTTATCATCTATTTTATAAATTTAAGATGTTATTTATTATGTATTTTATAAATTTAAGATGTTATTTGTTATTTAATAATTGTTTTAGTAATTTTATAATTATATTAATTATGAATTGGTAAATATAGATTTAAAAATGTAAAACAATTGATATTGGAAGTTTCACTTATTGTGAGTAAATTTTTTTTAATTGATATTTAATTATAAAATCATTTTTTTCTAAAAAATTAATTTATAATATTGAGTAAAAAACCACCATTGTCATTATCATGATCATGATGGTCATCATAATGTAAGAGAATACAAAAATATTATTGATACTTAATCATAAAATCATTTTTTTCTTTAAAAAAAAAACTAATTCATAGTATTGAGTAAACAACAACCACCACCATCAAATAAAGCATTATTAATTTTATAATTATCTATTGGAAAATTTAAAAACATTTTACTAACTTTAATGATATATAATTTTTTATCTTTAATTTATTTTTGTGTTTTTCTTTGTCGAACATAAACTTTTTAGATTTTGTGTAACTATAAAAGGGAAAAACATGTTTAGTATCCTAATTTTTTGTCGTTTAAATTATGATTTTAAATTATTAATTTTAATATTAAATATAAATGGATTATTAAAATTTGAAAGGAAAAAAATAATTATAAATATTAATTTTCAACTTTCAAAGTAATATAAGTAATTTTTGAAATAATAGTTTGTGATATTTATATTTTGTATAGAAATTTGTTTATGTAATGAGAATTTATTTTCCATGAGAACTACGAATTTAATTTATACGGTATTAATTAATAAAAATTATAATAAGAAAATGCCATCTTTTTCCTAACATAGTTTTATGTTTTTTAATAACTATAATTTTCTGGCTCTGCTGTGATCTTATGCTTCCGGATGATCGGGTTTTTCATTTTTCTTGTGCTTCCTCAGCAAAGACTTTCGGCCTGCAGTCTTACCAGACCTTCTCTGGAACCGACCCGTTGGACGTCTCCATCTCCATCTATATAGAGGGGAGGCGTAGGGAAGAGATCCGGAGTCTCATCGATCCCGGACTATTGCATAGGTTGAGTCGTTATAACCAGAATAAGGAAGGGATTTAGGAAATGATATAGAAAAATATAAAAAGTTACACTAACAATTTTTTGATGTTTAGGGTAAGGGATGAGAAGTAATATGAACAATATGTGTTTTGGATTAATATGTGTTTTGGATTAAGAGTGAATGAGTGTATTGTTAAGGTATCTTTTTCAATAGATTACATTTTCAAATTTCTCTGAGTGTTAACTTAAAAAAAACAAAACAAAAACAAAAAACTTTTAAAATTTAAGAGTGAGAAATGAACGAAATTATCCCTTGAAATTTAAAAGTGAAAAGTGGAAGAAATAATAAAAAATCTCAACAAAATGCATTTCAATTTGTGAGAATAAAGATCTAGGTGGAAAAGATATTAAAACATTTTTATATTTTTTCCATTATTTCTAAAATTAAGAATACATATTTCTAAGGGTGCACGTTGAGATATATAATAGATGACATAAAAATGTTTTTCGATAATTAAATATAAAATTGTTTCATTTTAATGTTTACAAAATTGATAAAACTAATATTTTTATTATTTCTTTATATTTATATAAATAGTTATTTAAATTTTTATTAATAACTATATTACAAAATTAATATAATATTTATTTATTTTATAATTATATTTCAAATTTTTAAAATAATAGTAATTGAATTGAAAATCAAAAGTGTTAAATAATAAAATTGGGTGAGAGGATTCTTTTATCTATAAAGTAAAAGATTCACTATATCTATTTAATGAAGAAATAAAAATTATTTAATATAAAATATACATATTCTACTCCTTTAAATTAAAAAAAAAAATATAACTTCATTATTGAGTCCTTTCTTTTAAAAAAATATTATAATATCATATACTAAAAATCTCAATATTTTTATTTTTCCAATAAACATACTCTTTATTTTATTAATAATAATATATATTATTATATATACAAAAAAATCTCTTGTTTTGTTTTATCCAAGTAAACAGTACTCAATATAAATTAAACCATCAACTGCCCTCACCCTGCCATCAACTGCCCTCACCCTGCCATTAATTTACAGTTCAATCCAAATCCGAAAAGAGCGGCCAGTTCTCATTAAAAATGGAGTGGTTTATAGGAATTGTCTGGACTGTTAAAATGGTCCGAATTTGGGTTAAAAAATTTAATTTTTTTTTTTATAGAAATAAGGATTGAATCATTTTTTATAGTGAAAATAAATTCAGCACCATCAAAAACTTTTAAAATTTAATCGTTTTTATTGAAATTTACAAAAATTCCTGGCAAATTTTTTCAAAATATAATTAAAATTTCTATAACTTTCGAAGCAAAAAAACAGAATCGTTAAACTACTACATTAAAAATACTTCGAACATCGAATAAAACAATGAGCGAAGCGTTGGTTCGCAACTGCCTGAGTAAGAATAGAACAAATTGAAATCACGAGATACCCACAGAATTTACAGCCAGGTGAAGGTGTTGCGCCTTCAGCGATTGAATTGCCTTGTAATGACCAACTGTCGTCGTGTAGAAGCGAGTGAACGGTTAATTAAAACAAACGGTTAATTAAAACAATGTATTAACGGTTCATACAAACAACGTGACTACCTGCGTAAGCATACAGGAAAGGAGCAGTTTAAGTTTTTCTTTGGTTTGAATTTGAAAATATAATTTTAAAAACTCCCTGCCAAATAAAATTCATAGAAGAAAATGCTTAAAAAACAAAATGAAACCACGAGATATCCGCAAAATTTACGGCCAGGAGAAGTCGCTACTTGAGCCATTGACCGGCTCTCCTCTATCTCAGAAAAGAGTCGTGTAGTCCTGTAGAAGCGAGTTTCTCTCGCTGTTCGGACAAAAACGCAATCGCTATTTTCTTCTTTAATCATCAATTTCTTTGCGCGTGGAACGCCACCATGCCCATCACCATCGTCGAGCAGCTGACGTTAACAATCGGTAGGCAAGCAATCCAAAATATCCTCGTGATTTTGGTGCAGGATCAAATCCCATCTGCCACAGGTCTCTAACTCTGTTTGCCACTCATATTAGACTACCGTGGCATTCCACGTGGTGATTTTTTTTAGCGTGTAAGTTTTTTGGCAATTGGCAGTGTAGGGCGGCTTCTCCATCTTTATAAATATATTTCTGTGACTGGAGCTATTTTCGATCTCATGGGCTGTTCATGAGAAGGAGAACAGATAGTGAACGAGGTTTGAAAACAATTAGTCTTCGTGAATATTTCCGCCGTGCCAAAATATCAAAGCAGAAGAGAGGCCATAAGCAACACAACGCGAACAAATAGTGATCGTGTTGAGCTTCCTTGGCCCTACTACTTATCTGAGAGTGTACATCATAGAATATGACCCTGAGCGTCCTTAAGAATACAAGGAATCGTTTAGACATCATGGGTATTCTCATGAGTAATTGTGTAGTTTATGTGCTAAGAAATTTTTTTTTTTTTTTTGAAGTTTTTAAAAATAATTTGTTAATGGGTATAGCATATCTCAAAGCTTTATGGCCTTTTACAAAGCTTGGAAAGAGTCTAGAGTTAAACTTGCTCACCTTGAATTTATTTCTAAAGTTCATCTCCAGTATATCCAAGGAATTATGGATATGATTGCCTACATCTTTAAGAAGATTAATATCTTTTTTCCTTCAAACCTCTCAATATCATTAAAATTCTCTTAAAGATTCTATTGAGAATAAGGACATGAAAGGGGTTTACCTTGTTCCCTCCTCCTTTGGTATCTTTTATATTGGAGAAACAAGTAGGTCTATTAAAAAGAGAATCAATGAACATGCTACTAGCATTAGACACAATCACTCCCACATCAACCCTTGTCGAACATGCAAAGAAATTGAAACACCATGTATGCATTGAAGAATCCAAAGTCATTGCTAGGGTTGATCACTTCCACCACAAGAAACTTAGGGAAGCGATTGAGACTTAAAGATAGCTCTTGTCAAACATACAGAGAAATCGAAACACCATGTCTGGATTGAAGAATCCAATGTCATTGCTAGGGTTGATCACTTCCACCACACGAAACTTAGGGAAGCTATTGAGATTGAAGGGCATGCCAGAAATCTTAATAGGGATGATGGTTGGAAATTGAGTAAGAGCTGGATTCTAGCTCTCTAGCTCTCTCTTCATGATTCTTCCTCCCTTTCTTCTCCTTTCTCCATTTAATGCTCTGTGATCTACTATTATCTTCTTCTTGTTTTATCCTCTATTATCCTTAATATTTTTCTTTAATTTCGTGTTAGCTCTTTAGCTCTCTCTTCATGATTCTTCCTCCCTTTCTTCTCCTTTCTCCATTTAATTCTTTGTGATCTACTATTATCTTCTTCTTGTTTTATACTCTATTATCCTTAATAGTTAATATTTTTTAGAAGCCTTTTTTCTTTCTTTTCTTTTTTTGCATTTTTTCCCCCTAGGTTTTGGTTTTTATTTTATTTCCCCTTAGGTTTCAGTTTTCATTTTATTTCCCCCCTTACCATTCAACTTCTATTATCCTTAATATTTTTCTTTAATTTCATGTTAATATTTTTTAGAAGCCTCTTTTCTTTTTCTTTTTTAATTTTGCATTTTTTTCCCCTTAGGTTTTGGTTTTTTTTATTTTATTTCCCCTCTTACCATTCATTTTTTTGATTTTTTTCTTCTCTATCTTATTATTATATTCGTTAATACAACTAAAATATGTTTGTGCATAATAATATAACTTGATTAATAATATTTTTCTAATAAACCTTTAACTTTAGTTTTATACTTTAGTTTTATATAAGTTATCATTGCTATCCTCCTATTTAAGGGAAATAATCCATTCTCTACCAAATAATGATCATATTAAATGGATATTAATAATGTTAATAATTATTATTAAAATATTTGAAATAAAATAATTTTAAAAACAATATCCTACATCTATTATCAACGAATATATTTTCTCTAAATGATAAGCCAACCTAACAAATATTTATATAAATTGATATTATTAAAAATATTAATTAATTGATAAATTGAAAACCAAAAACAATATATTAAAATTGATATATAAATAAATTTATATAAATGTAATATTGAATAATATTTAATTATTAACTAAACTAGTTTATAACTAAATATAGAATAATTTAACAAAAAACTCCTTACACTAATTTTAATAATATTTTACTTTCCTTTGTAACTAATTTACCAACCGCTAACTCTGGGCAATGATGCATCCATACTATTTATTCCTTCAGATCGATTGATTTCTCATCTTGTCCTCAAGATGAACCACATTAGGTAGTTCGAAATGTCGAGCAAATCCTAACAATATGATTAAACAGAATGACTTATATCTACATTATGGGTCACAAAAGTCTTAGATCTAAAAAGTTCATTCATTTTGTTATTTCAACCTTTCATGTCTCATTAACTTTCTTGTGGTCGATATTTTGGGTTCTTGAGATTGAGTTTGCAAGGCGGCCGAGTCATAAATTTGTTATCTCTACCTTTGGTGTCTCATTAATTTTCTTGTGGTTGATATTTTGGGTCCTTGAGATTGAGTTTGCAAGGCGACTGAGCCATAAATACCTCTTCTCAACTGTGTAGAAATAAATGGACAAGTCTACAATGGGTAAAAAAAATTCAACAAATCTTGCAAAACCAGTTCTTAAATCACTTTTTTAAAATTGAAATGGATTCAACAGCATCAAAAACCTCCAGGGCACCCAAAATCTTAAAGTTTAACAATTATAACCTGAATTTACAAAAATCTCTGACTAAATTGAATGAATATATCAAAATATTGACAAAATTTTCTCAAATTGTGATAAAAATGGTAATTTTGTATTAATAAACATAAAGCCCACTAGTCAGCTCCACGAAAGAGAGTTTGAATCAAGAGAGTCTGACTCTACAGAACGCTCTTCATTGTTCATCCACATTACACATTAAATAAAAAACCTGGTTTTATGGAAGTTCGAACAACATCCTAAGAAATAGAAACTAATTCCTATCCCGAGGTTACGTGAACCAACTCTACCTATTCTAGGATATTCTCCATTATCTTCAACACTCCCCCTTAATTATGGAGAATGGGTTCACATTTATGCCTAACATCTCCCTAAACATTTGAAACTTAACTTTTCCAAGAGGCTTAGTGAAAATGTTTGCAACATTATTACAAGTACTACAATATTCCAGATGAATTTCTTTAGATTGCACTTTCTCCCTGACAAAATGGAATTGAATATCAATATGTTTAGTGTTTTTGTGAAACATCGGATTGTTGGCTAGCTTTATTGAACTTTGATTGTCGCATCTAATTATTGTTGCAACTATCTGTTCTTCCCCAACATCCTGGAGAAGTCTCCACAACCAAACCGCCTCACACGTTGCTACACACATGGCTTGATACTCTGCTTCCGTTGAGGACAAGTACACTGTGTTCCGCTTCTTGTTGGTCCATGTGATCACACTGGATCCAAGTCTGAAAGCATAACCTATTATAGATCTATAGTCATCTACATTTCCTACCCAATCTAAATCTGCATATCCGGCCAATCTCAAATTAGAAGAGTCAGTGTAAATAATTCCATATTCTACAGTACCTTGTACATACCTCAAGACATTCTTCACTGCATTCCAATGGCTTTCGAGTGGCTTAGACATAAATTGGCTTAACACATTGACTGCATAAGCTAAATCAGGTCTAGTGGTGGTTAGGTAGATTAGACTCCCAACCAGATGTCTGTAAAGTGTTGCATCCGCCACTTTTGAGCCATCCTCACACTGCAATTTGATGTTCTGCTGCAATGGTACCAGTGTCGGCTTACATTGATCCATTCTAAACTTTTCTAATAGGCCTTTGACATACTTTGATTGAGACAAAAATGTTTGACCTGAATCTCTCCAAATCTTAAGACGTAAACAATATCTAAGTTCACCGAGATGCTTCATCTCAAACATCTATGACATTTGTTGCTTGATTTCATCAATTAGATATATAACATCACCTGTAATTATCAAATCATCTACATATAATGAAATCATCACTACGCACCCTTGTTCATCTTTCATGGTGTAAAAATTAGGGTCATTCTTACTTATATTACAGCTAGCTTGTAGAAAAAAGGAATCAATTTTCTCATACCATGACCTGGGAGCTTGTTTTAGTCCATAAAGTGTTTTCTTCAACCTACATACTAAATGTTCTTTTCCTTTCTGGACAAACCCTTCCGGTTGCTGTAGATAAACCTCTTCTTTCAGTTCTCCATTCAAAAATGTAGGCTTTACATCTAGTTGGTGCATCATCCAATTTTTCTTAGTAGCTAAAGCTATTAACATTTTGATAGTATTCAATTTAGCTATAGGGATGAAGGTTTCTTTATAGTCTATCCCTTCTTTTTGTGTGTACCCCTTTGTCACCAACCTAGCTTTCATTTTTTCTACAGTTCCATTTGAATTAATTTTCAGTTTATATAACCATTGACAACCTATGGTATATTTTCCTCTAAGAAGTTCAACTAATTCCCATGTGCTATTTCTGATTATTGAATGATATTCCTATTCCATGGCTATTTTCCATTCACTATTTTCATTTGCTTCTTTATAACTAGACGGTTCAACCACATTCATCATACTAGTTATAAAAGCATTTTACTTATATCTTGCAGGTATTTGAGCTTTCCTACCTGATCTCCTAAGTGGTGGGGTAGTGGTTTCAAACCTTATTTGTTCATCATTTACTTTTTCTTCCTGCTGTTGCTGTTGTTGCTGATGTTGCTGTTGTTCATCCTCTGCCTTTGTTTGCTGCTGACCCTGACTATTCTCTGCTTCTTCTTCCTCAAAGTATGTAATTTCCCATCCATCATAGTGCTCATCAGGTTCTTCATTATCCTACTCATGGAATTTAACATCTCTACTAACAAAGATCTTGTGAGTAGAGGGATTAACTAATTAATATGCTTTATATGATGAACAATACCCTATAAAAGTACATATGATGGCTTTTGAGTCTAATTTTCTTCTATCTTCCTTTGGTATGTCGGCAAATGCTTTACATCCAAATATTCTTAAGTGTTTTACTGCAGGCTTATATCCATATAATGCTTCAAAAGGAGTTTTAGACTCAAGACTTCTTGTAGGACTCCTATTTTTCAAATAAACCACAATATTCACTACTTCAGCCCAGAAACCATTCAAAAGATTCTTACCTTTTAGCATACTTCTAGCACATTCCACTAGAGTTCAGTTTTTTCTTTCTGTTACTCCATTTTGCTATGGAGTATGGGGTATTGTGAACTGTTGCAGAATTCCATGATCTTTACAATATTTGATAATCTCATCCTTCTTGTATTCTCCCCCTCGATCAGAACAAATAATTTTTATCTATTTCCCTGTTTGTCTTTCAATCATATTTTTAAACTGCTTAAAGTATTCGAACGTATGACTCGTTTTACTTAAGGAATACACCCAAGGAAACTTCATATAGTCATCAATAAACAATAGAAAATATAGTGCACCTCCTAATGATTTTGTCTGCATGGGACCACAAAGATTTGTGTGCACTAACTCCAGTATATCCCTCTGTTTCTTTTCTCCTCTTACAAGGAATTCTTCTTTACGCATTTTTTCCTAAAGTATTGGCATCACAATCATCATGTACTTGTTTTAGCATGGGAAGATCTCTTACCATTTCCTTCCTTTGTAATAACAACAAATCATTGTAGTTGATGTGGTCGAATCTCTAATGCCAAAGCTCTTTTGTAGTCAAGATCATTGTTGTTAATGCTCGAACTAGTGCAGGTCTCACATCTAGCTTGTACAGACCTCCTGTTCGGATTCCTATAGCGATTGTCTTCATACCATCTAGCAGATCTTTAATGTAGCAGTTAGATTTAAAAAATTCAACTTTCAAATCTTGATCTGTAATCATAGATACAGAAATCAAGTTCTTTGTTATGTCAGGCACATACATTACATTATAAATTTGTTTGATATTACCATAAGGTAGAATGACAGAAAATTTTCCACATCCTTCGATTTGATGACTTCTTCCATGACCTAGGTAAATCTATGCGCCTTCATTGATTTCTTTAAAATCTTCCAGCCAATGCTTATTCCCTGTCATGTGTGTTGACGCTCCTAAATCTACATACCAGATGTCTGCATCAACATTTTCATCACAATCTCCCATGAACAATCTTAAATTCTACCCCTGATCACCATTTGCGAGATGACCTACATGTCTTTTCGACTTCTATTGTTCTTCATGATATTTCTTTTTCCTACACTCCCTGGAAATATGACCCAATTTTCTGCAATAAAAACATTTAGTTTCTGAGTATTTTTTATTCAAATGCATACCTTGGGTCAGATTTGGCCGTTTATGTGAACTTGCTCCATTTTGTTGTTGTGGACCTCCTTTCCCTTTATAGAAGTTCTTCTTTGCCATCAATGTAAGATCAGCACTCTAGGGCTTCAAAGTCGATCTCCTCTCTTCTTCCTGCATCGGTATACCTGTCAGCGCTTCAAAATGTGGGATCTTTTCTCTGGCATTTATCCCAGTGATGAACATTTGATAATCATAAGTGACACCATTCATTGTAATGGTTACAAGATCTATATCGTCCATTGTACGACCAATATCTGATAATTTGGTTTTCAAATCCTTGATCCTTGCTACGATTCACGAATGAATCAATTATTTCATTCTCCTCCATCTTCATGGATAGGATCTTACTCTTGAGGAACATAAGACAATTCGAATTCCTGATTTTGTATAGTTCCTTCGGAATTCGCCAAATCTCGTTAGCTGACTTACCTTCTCTGATGTGCAGTATAATACAGTCTTTCACTGACATCTTTAACATTGTCCTTGCTCTACTTTCTCGTTTCTCCCAATCTGGGACTGATGCTGATCCAGTCATGGGCCTCGGCTCATCCCCATTCATAATCGTCCAAGCACTCTGCGCTTCTAGCAATGTTTGCATCTTGAACTTCCAATTATCATAATTGGAACCATCAAGCTTGTTATTCTCATTCATACACGCTTCAAAAATATTGTTGTTCATCTTGGCGATTTAGAAAAAAAATAAAAATCGATAGGTAAAAGATGTTGAATTTACCCCAGATCTGTGATAGAGACAGATCATTGTTCTTCAATGTTATTTGATCTCGCAGCACACGCGCAAATCATCGTGGCTTCCTTCTCAGCCTCCAAACAACCTTCTATTGTCAGCTACAGCCTTGTTATTGGCTTCCCCACGCAGCTTCTCTGACAACTACAACTTTGTTCTTGGCTTCCACAATCATCGCAAAGGTTCCTATTGTTTCTGCGACATCATCACAGCTATACATGTCTTTCATGCAATGATTTGCAATGGAAAAGTTTGAAAATATGCGCGAAGGTGCTACAGTGCCCTCATGATAGAGGTACATTCATAACCAGTGGCAATTTCAGAATCGTCGCAGTTATCTACCTTACAACTGTGATGATCTCAGTTCAATGAACCACCCACCAGCCAGCATATAGGCTCCTCAGCCTTGACGCTCTGATACCATGATAAAAATGGTAATGATTGTGTTAATAAAGAGAGTCCGAACTAGGAGAGTTTGGCTCTGCAGAACGCTCTTCATTGTTCATCCACATTACACATTAAATAGAAAACATGGGTTTAGGGAAGTTAGAACAACATCCTAAGAAATAGAAACTAATTCCTATCCTGAAATTACGTGAACCAACTCTACCTATTCTAGGATATTCTCCATTATCTTCAACAATTTGCAGGGAAAGAAAATAGTCTATTTAGAATACGATGAAATAAATTATCTTTCATGAGAGCATTATTTTAAAAGAGTAATAATAATTGTATTTATATAGAAAAGAGTAATAATAATTGTATTTATATATCAGTACATGTTTTAGAGTTTTTCTATGTATATTTTTTTGGGTAGAAATTTGACGATTGGTTGGAATCGTATATTTAAGTTTTAAACTCTTCATAATTAGATTACTGCATAATTAAAAACTAATTTTAAATAATAATAAAAAAAAAATCAAGAATTGTGTCTCTTTATTCCCTCAAAAAACTCCAAAACTTATAATTTTAAATTTTTTTGTTGGAATCACAATTTTGAGTTGTAAACTCTCCACAATCTAAGTGGTTCAATCCATATATATAATGAAAAACACAAGATCAAAATTGAACTAAAAATTGTTTTGTCCATTCCAACCAAAAACTCCAAAAGATATATTTTTGGGCCGATATCCTTTTCTTTTGAGTCACTGCACCTCACTTTTTCGTCTACCATTTTCATATGAACATGACATTTGTAAAACTATGACCATGTCATCTGTCCAATTATAGTTCCACATATATTTAACAATCTTCTTGTTACACCCTATGTTACATTTGCCGGGGTCAATTCCTCCACCTGGAAATCTATTAAATCTCTTTGTTAAGCTTGTGAGGTGTAGATCCTTGCACCTAGAGTTATTTTGGGTGCTAAGAAGGACAAGAAATGATCATCCTCCTCATTGGGTGTTATAGTGGGTGTTATTCTAGGTGGGTTTGCTAAATTAAGTGCAGTTGTTGTCTTGGGATTCTACTTCTACAAAAAAGGATTGTCGAGATCAAGCCATGTGCATAGACGCAATATTGTATTTGTTCATCCCCATCATTCTGCTTCAGAGTCTGAATTATTGAACATCACTATAAAGGGGTATAATTGTTGGGTTTTGTTATATTCTTTCCACATAGTTAACAGGGGGTTTGAGGGGTACCCGTAACCCCACTTTATGGGGTCCAGAGCAGCGCCCCGGAAAATTTTGGTTTTAGACCCTATGTTAGGTTGGGCGGACCCACCTGTGGTTTTGTGCATGATTTTTGCACTTGTTTTTTGGACACGATGGTTTTCAGTCCATGGTATTGGATGCGATGGTTTTTTGCTCCATGGTATTGGACGTGATGGTTTTTCGGTCCATGGTATTGGATGCTTCGGCATGCATAAATATGTATTGTAACATTGAAAGGAATATAATGAAAAATCAAGCTGGTAGTCTCGGTTTTGGGATCCAGTGGGAATCTCTGTGTATATGTGTTTTATGTGTTATGCTCTCGCATTTTTATTTTTCCTGTGATTTAGAATTCGTATGTAGGTAATTTCTGTACAAGGTTAAAACCTACATTTGGTATCAAAGCTGTTTTGGCTTCAAGGGGAAGCCTTTATTGTTGAGGGGTCTTGCTTGGGCCTGTGGTAGACCCTATTCAGTGGGAGATCTACGAGATCGATTCTGGTGGTGAAAGAAGATGGCGAACGACAGAAAGATAGAGATTGAGAAGTTCAATGGTCAGAGTTTTGAGTTGTGGAAACTCAAGATGGAGGATTTGTTGGTGGATAAAGATCAGTGGATCATGGTAGATCCGGGTACTAAACCAACGGGAGTGACCGATGAAGA